>JAGKTI010029351.1:0-12681 GCA_018397915.1 Birgus latro | reverse complement strand
AAAAAAAAAAAAAAAAAAAAAAATACACACGCAGGATACGGCCATCAAATTAAGTTTGTTAAAAAGAATGCTGCTCTGAAAAATAATGAATGCTGTGTACCCACGAGGCTGCTTTGCAAAATTATCTGGCGGTAACTAGAATAAAAATTTACATCAGCGCTATAAACTCCATCAATACGATAACGTCATACAGTGAGGGGGAAAAAAGACCACAGTGAAAATTAATTCTTATTTTTTTCATTTTTAACAGATTTTGTTTTTCGGATTTTATTGACAACTGATGGAAATTCTCTTTTTGAATGTTAAAGAAAGACTGAAACACTATGTCGCTCACCATGGAACAAAGTGAAAAACTGGTCGAATTCTACTTTGGGACGAAATCGATTGTCAAAATTCAACGGGATTATTTCCGTAATTTGGGGGTTAAAAAGGCCCCCCGACAGAAAGACAGTCTGGAAAGTTTATAAGAAGTTCGAAATCGAGAGATCTGTCCATGATGTAAACCAAGGGAGGTCCGGCTGACCCAACACTGAGGGACACGGGGTCAAGACGGCACCTCTGCTGGCGGTACGCACTTCAGGGGTGTCAGGGTATGAGGGAAAATCTAGGAGAGTTCATTTTGTTTCAAAGTACTTGGCTAGAGTAATGCTAAACTGTTTTCAGCATAATTATATTTACCAATGAAATACTCAAAACGTGTTTCAGTAATGATAAGCATATTCTAGAAAGCAATTTGAAACCTAAATGACGAATAATTAAAATAACGGAACCCCCGTTTGGAACATTTTCCGCGCGGCAATGCGGCAGTCCATTGTTTTCCCTGCATATTCCAAGCATCATCAAGGAAGCTTTGCTCTGAACCAACAGAACAATCTTTTACTTTTATGATGCATCCTGGAATGATTGGATAGACATCGATGAAATGCATGAGCTCCCAGACAGAGCAAAACTGCAGTGCTTTGTTACAATGGAAATTGTTGAAGTGGGCAACAGCAGTCAAGTGGTTGACACCAGCACCACCATCTCTAGGTTAGTATGAAGAGTTCTTTTTTCTCTCAATACAGTAGGTATGGTATAAATATAGTTTTGTAAAGTAATCCATTACTCAAAACTGGGGCTTATGGCTGGAGCTCTAGCATGTAAATCCATGTACTTAGGCTATGTGTATGTGCTTGCCTTTTGGGAAATATATTGCAATACAGTATATTAATCTGCCATAGTGTTATCACTATTTATAAGGCAGTTGAAAAAAATAATTGATAGGATGCAGGCCCGCGGCCGATTCGTAATCCTTTTATGGTAAGTTGTTCACTAAAGTGGGAAAAATACATTCACTGGGGAGAAAAGTATGTGCGTAAGAGTTTATGTATATGTACAATATCTTACCCTGTACCGGTACACTATCTTTCTTTCTTTCTGGTGTATCAGGTTCCACTCCACCAACATGTGGTGCTCTGCAGAGATTGTATGTAGGGTGAGAAGTGCTTGTAAGTTTGATTGTTGTGTTGGAGTGGCTTTGGATGTGTGTGTAGTGTGTGAACCAAGTGTAATCGGCCCGTGCAAGCCGACTGGGTGCAAGCATACTTTATAGTATGCGACACTGGTTCAGCCACAGCACCCTTTACGTCCACCAAAGCAGTACTTGGTCGGGAGAACGCTCCCAAAGTTCTCTTTGGTTAAAAGAAAAGTCGACTGTGTAGTGACTGTGGTTATTGAACTACGTGACAGATCTGATGACTGTGGATAAGAACTGTGTGAGAGTTAAGTTCTTGAAGCAAGGTATCAGTATGTTAAGGATGGCATAGGTACCTCACTCAGGCCTCACTACCATGCTACAGTAAGTGTATTAAATATTGTTGTAGAGATAATCATAGTTATTTTATCTGGTGGCATTATATAGTGTATATCCACGCTAGGAATATATCGAATCGGGATGGAAAGGCTGCATTAATAAAATTTGCATAATGATCAATATGACAGTCTCTGTGGCAATGAATGAATGAATGTGATATTCATAACCTTCTTTCTGATCGTCAGTATGGGTTCCGTCAGGGACGCTCCACTGGCGATCGTCTCACCTACCTTTCAGACTCCTGGTTATCCTCTTTTCGGGACTTTGGCGAAAGCTTTGTCATTGCACTTGACATCTCAAAGGCTTTCGATCGAATCTGGCATATATCTTTTATTTCCAAACTGCCCTCTTACGGTTTCTATCCTTCTATCTATGCTTTCATCTCTAGCTTCCTTTCTGGTCGTTCTATAGCCGCTGTTGTAGACGGCCGTCGTTCTTCTAGATCTATCAACAGTGGTGTTCTTCAGAGCTCTGTCCTATCACCAACTCACTTCTTTTTATTCATCAATGACCTTCTCTGCTGAATATCTAACCCTATCCATTCGTACGCTGATTATTCCACCCTTCACCTTTCCATTTGGTTCCCGCAACGTCCATCTCAGCAGTTACTTCAACAAGTAAGGGATGAGGCTATGGCACATCTAATGTCTGACTTGGCTCGTATCTCTGACTGGAGTTAAAAATAATCTTGTTAGATTTTAATGCGTCAAAGACTCAGTTCTTACACCTATCAACCCGACAAAATATTCCACAGGGAAACCCACTAATGTTTAACAATGTCCAGCTCGGTCCTGCATCATCCTTGAACATGCTTGGGGTTTCATTCTCTCGGGATTTATCTTGGAAAGAACATATTACATCTCTTATGAAATCTGCTTCCAAGAGATTAGGTGTGCTAAGCCGACTCCGAACCTTCTTTACCCCTGCACAGTTGTTGACTTTATACACGGGTTTTATTCGCCCCTGTTTAGAGTACAATTCTCATTTGTGGGGAGGCTCCTCACACACAGCTCTTCTCAATGGGGGGAGTCTAAGGCTTTTCGTCTCATTAACTCTCCTCCTCTTACTGGCTCCCTTCAACCATTGTCTCTTCGCCTCACTGTTGCATCTTTCTCTCTTTTCTATCCCTGCTTCAATGGCCACAGTTCCTCTGAACTGTCTGCTTGCGTCCCTTTACCTCTATGACTGGCACGTAGTACCCACCTAGCAACAAACTTTCATCCCTTTTCTGCCGAACTCTCTAATGCAAGAGTTAACCGTTACTCCCAGTCCTCCATTTATGCAACTGATCAACTCTGGAACTGTTTTCTTCTGCCTGTGTCTCCTAATTCCCACGATCTCCAGTCTTTCAAACGCAGTGTGTCCAGGCATCTCAAATTGAACGGATCTTGAATTTGGCTCTCTTTTGTTCTGTCTTTGTTTTTTCTTGGAAGGAGCAGTTTACGGGCCCATGGCCTTTGGTTACTTCTTCCTTGCATTAAAAAAAAAAAAAAAAATCTTTCCAGCACCAATTCCAAGCAACACCCTAATCCCATCAGTCTGGTGAACATCCCAGAAGGTAACCCCCCTTGTGCCACAGAAAAACTGAGCTGATGAACTCCTCTGCTCATGAAGGAGCATAATGTATGCTTAAAAACATGTCTGGGATAAGCTCAAAAAAAAAAAAAAAAAGGTCACGTCTTGTGTGGTGCCGGCAGCCTCCAACTCCAATCTCCCCGTTGCAGCTCAATGGGTTAAGTCACGGAGCCGGATCTCAAGTTGTGTGCCAGCGCGGTTGAGATTTAACAATAATAGGCGATCAACTGACTCTCTCCAGAGATTGATGTGGCAGCGGTTCGATAGCGGCCTGAAAGCCAGTCGATCACCGTGTTAAATAAAAGCTGCTCAAGGCCACATGATTAAGCACCATAGATCTATGATACAATAATAACTTACCATGTATCATTACATGACACACTGAGGAGCAAGCTAGCGGCAGAGTCAATTGAAACAATACTCTGGATATTGAGATATAATACAAATAAGGGGAACCAGCATACAGTAATACAAAAATGAATTCACTAAAGCTATTGCCTTAACTTAGCCACAAAATTCATAACTCCTGAGATACATCTTGAAACTTTCAAGATACTCTTGAGCAACCACCGTTGACTCTTCTCACTTGAACAAATAGGCTAAACATGACCGTACACACTTTCCTCAGGTAGACTGGGAACAAAGATACTTCTCAGGCAAACTTGGATTTCTCAGGTAAACTGATGTTTCTCGGGTAAATTGGAATTTCTCAGGTAAACTGGAATTTCTCAGGTAAACTGGAACCCCCAATGCAATAGTGTATAATAAATCTCCCACCTCTTACAGGGCATATCAACATGGGACAGTAAAAGAAATATTGGGTTGTGACAAAAAAAAATGAATAATGTACTGTACTGAACAGCTTCAATGCTAACTAAATACAAACTTAACTCCTATGCACTGGGGGTTTTCCAATGTCACCCACTCCTCCCTACAGGGGATTTCTGTGATTTTGGAAAAATACTCTTACTTCAAACCCTAATAACTGCCAAACAATAATAGCTAGAGAAAACATTAAAGATACATAAGGCTCATCAACGCTTCCTCTTTCAAATGAAAGTAACCCCAGGTCTCCAAGTGATCCCGTCGATGAGTAAGAACAAGTTAAAGAGGACGGGTATTCCATGTTTTGGCAGGTTGTTTCCGAGTACGTGCCACTGGCAGTGACCTTGGACTCGCTGGCTAGCACTGGCAGTACTGACTGGATTGGTGATTGTAATACTGTTCGGGCTTCCTTCGATGAAAAGTGGAATTTCCACTCAATCTTCAACTTTTCCTTACTAGTAAGGATGAGTCATCACCCGTTTTATGTGGCTCCCCATAGGGTTTTCCACCCGTTTCACAGTGCCACTATGCCCTGTACTCGTAGGTGTGTGGGAAAAGAATAGTTCTTTAATTTTCTGTACTCATTTCTTGTGTCAAATATAATAATTTCACTCTACTATGCCATTTATATCTGCACTTGACATCACGATTACGGGTAATTGCACTTTGAGAAGTAAATGCAGCTTACATGTTTTGTACTTCACATCACAGATACACTTATTCTCACATATTCACCTTTATTTCCTGAGTAACGAAGGAAAGAATTTAGTTATAGCTAACAGGATCATTTTCTTTCTCGCCTGCTCACCCATGGTTTTCTTTCATGTAGCAGATAGGGTAACTCAAGGTATTTCCAATAATTGTTTCACAAATAACCATAAACAGTAACACTTATTGCATTGCACTTGTAAAACTTATAAAACACTTATATCAAAGCACTTACTAGATATAACTTATCTTACATTTCACTTATGTAAAAAAAAATACCCATTGGTGTATACCTGTGTACTATTTACAATTTCCCACACATCTGCTAAGTACTCACGCTTGGAGAGGTACTCGCAAAAACATTTAGGGCATAGAAGGACCTTGCATGCACTCTGTTCACTGGTAGGCTGTCTCTTTTCATGCTGCGGTATGGTGTTTCGTGGTGTTGCTGACTTGGCACCATCTGTATGCCTCACGACCTGCAATGGTACAGCCAATCTCTACCACCCTGTGCCACCGGAAATAATCGGCACAGGTTAGCCTGTCAGCTGTAGGCATTTCTGTGACCTCCGCCTCGCACCTGTCAGATGTGTAGTTAAACACTTTTCAAGGAATTTGCGTGCAAGGTCTCTCTCAAACTCTCGTTGAGAGAGGTTTCTTGACGACCTCTTTGAACAGTACGAATTGACTGTATTAAAATCTGGTGGCGCAACTGCCAAGGTCATATGCCGCCGAACAACAAGCTAAAAGACGCAGCAAATAAAAAGTGAATATTCAAAATAAAGTTAATAACCTTTATTAGAAATAAAACACTGAAAAGTATAAAAGAATAGTTAATAAAATATCGATTACTTTAAAAAGTGGAAGGAGGTCCGTCTCCTCAAGAAAACTAAAAACATACATAAAATTGAGAGGTTCCACCAAGCATCGAAGAGAGACAGTAGGCACCTTCTGTCCCTCAATGCCTATGGAGAAATCTCTGACGTATGTACCCCAAACTTGGACACTCAACCAGCAAGTGACGGACAGTAAGGGGAACAAAGTAATCGTCACAGTACGGTTGAATCTCACCATTCATGAGGAACCCATTTGTAAGTTGAGAGTGCCCAGTGCGAAGCCTAGCAAGAGCCACCTCCAAACCCCGTGACATGGAGGGAAGAACCCTTGGCACAACCACTCTCTGAAAGATTTTTTTTTATTTTATTATGAGCACCACCATCCTAGTGTCTCTGCCAACACGTACGAATTCTGGACCGCAAGTAAGGTGTTACATCAGAAGCAGGAAGTGGATAGTTGGTTGGTGGCTGTTGAGAAGCTATAGCTTTAGCTAATGTATCTGCCCTCTCATTGCCCACCACACCAACATGTGCGGGAATCCAGCAGAAATCCACTCTCTTCCCCCGACAACGAATGAGGAACAGCCACTCTAAAATAGCTAAAACTATAGTTTGGGAAGAGTTAAGAGTCCAGGGCCAAAAGCTCCTGTTGAGTCACTAAAAATAGTAAAATAAGTGTCATGGTGAACAAACACCAACTTCAAGACCAAAACGTTAGCTGACAACTCTGCAGTAAAAACTGATGCAGCTAAAGGAAGACTGCCACCACGGCTAAAATTGGGAAATACCACTCCAAAACCAACATGAGAGGTGCACTTAGAGCCATCAGTATACACAGGCACAGATCTATCATGACTGTAAAAGAGACTGAGGAGCAACAGAATCCTCTGAGTCTGCCAAAGACCTGCAGAAAGTTACCTTGAGCAAGATCCATGGTGCAACCCTCGGGATACAAACAGGACTGACAGGTACTGCTGACAAACCAAACTCCTTCATGATATCCTGAACCCTATACCCAAACGGATGGGGCATGGAAGGGTGTCGACCATAAAACAAAAAACAAGACTGTTGCATCACACACTCACAGACAAGTGAGTCTGGAAGGCGACTAATCCGGAGCCAGCACCGCGCTGCAACAGAGTGATGCAGCAGACCTAAGGGAAGCACAGCTGCCTCCACCAACAAGCTGGGAATCGGAGATGACCGAAAAGCCCCAGCTGCAAGGTGAAGACCAGTATGATAGACAGAATCTAGTGTTTTTAGTCTGGACTCTGGCCTTCTCAGGGTCAAAGAACACTGCCACACGATGTTGCTTAGAGGCAAAAGCTTCACAGATTGATGCCTTGATCCTGATAAGGTTGTCTGAAGTACATCAGAATTTATGGAAGCCACTATGTGAAGGTGAGAGAAAGCAACCCTTCTCTAGAAACCACACAAGCCTGACATTGATCATCTTTTCTAATAGCTTGCACACGAATGATGTTAAAGCAATTGGGTGATAGTTGGAAACCTGGGAATGGTCCTTAACAGGCTTGGGAGTGGGGAGGACAATACCCAGCTTCCAGCTCTTGGGAATAGAGCCTTCACTCCAAACCCTGTTAAAAATGTCCAGTAAAAACTGAAGTGAATCAGTCGGCAAATAAGGGAGCGTAGCGTATGGAATTTCGTCAGGCCCATGAATAGTTTCACCATACTCTGAGGGGGCAGCATGCAGCTCACGAAGGCTAAAGTTAAAACTATACGGCTCTCTGCCACTAGAGTGAAAGTCAAGACCCAGCCTCTCCTGATTCCTATGAAAGCTAGCACATGGCTTAGATGGATCCTTTTTTGAGCCAACACAAAACTGATTTGCAAAAGCAGAGGCTACTGCATCTGTTACAGACACAAGATCCCCCTGAAGTCACAACATCTGTGGGGAGGGGGGCGAGAACCTACCAGAAATCTTGCACACCTTTTTCCACACCATTGGCATTGGAGTAGAGGACGTAACTGTAGAGTTGCGGTGAACATTCTTCATGACCCATCTATGGTGAGCACGTGCTTTGCAAATCTGGATTTTTAGAAAAACAACATCACAATTGGCAAAATACCGACGGGCAGCCGCTTTGTTAGCTCCTTTTGCTATAGAGCAGTCATTATTCCACCATGGCACAGGTCTCCAGGAAAAAACACCAGAAGTCCGTGGGATGTAATGAAACCCTGCTGAGGAAAGAGTCTTAGAAAAGTAACGTTTGGCATCATCGATAGTCGAAAAATCAGTAACC
Source organism: Birgus latro (assembly GCA_018397915.1). NCBI lineage: Eukaryota > Metazoa > Arthropoda > Malacostraca > Decapoda > Coenobitidae > Birgus > Birgus latro. The sequence continues at coordinate 4,621 of JAGKTI010029351.1, read as the reverse complement.
TTGTAGGCAAATATACATAGTTCCTCAAAGAGAGACCAATCAACCCTATTCAGACACCAGAATGGTATACGGGCTGCAGAAACAGAGCGAGCAGTTTGGACCAACACAGGATAATGGTCACTACCATACAGATCATCCAAAACCTCCCAAGAAAAATCAAGAGCACAATCAGAGAAGGAGATCATCTGGACCAACACAGGATAATGGTCACTACCATACAGATCATCCAAAGCCTCCCAAGAAAAATCAAAGGCATTATCAGAGGAGATGATGAGGTCTGTGACAAAATACGTGTCAGTCTGAACATGAAAATGGGTAAAAAATCTCATCGTTTAGGACAACCAAACCTAAATCCCCAACCAAAGAGTCAAGAAGAGCACCCTGGGGATTTGAAAGTGAGTCACCCCACAAAGGATGGCGGCCATTAAAGTCACCAAGGAGAAGAAACGGGGGTGAAAGTTGACTGATGAGGGCCTCCAGATCAGCACGTATAACAGGAACAGAAGGTGGAAGGTACAGACAACAGATGGTATAGCACCTCCCAACGTGCATCTGTACTGCTAGAACTTGAAGGGTAGACTGTATTGCAAAGGAAATAAAGGGTACATCAGAATGGCACAAAATAGCACATCCACCACTGTGACTGCCAGAAGGAGATGCATGGAAGACCTCATACTCCCCGATAGAAGGAAACGGTCTATCCCCCACCATTGTCTCCTGAAAACAGACACAGAGTGGGCTCAGAGAAGAGAGTAATAACTACAATTCCTCCCAATTTGCCATGGCACCTCTACAATTCCATTCAAGACAAATTGGTACTGACTGAGCCATAATGAGTAGTATTAAATAATATGAAATAAGAAACACCAAAGCTATGTAGCAACCTCACTGGGAAGGGTGTGAAAGCCCTTCTTCCTAGGTGTGGAGCCATGCCTTACCAACTGAGAAGACAATGAAGATTTAAAGTTTCCATGGGTGGAAGGACCCTTACCCCAAGACCGGTCCCACCCATCGCCAGAATGAGCCAGAGTCACAGAGACTGTCTTGGAAGACCCACTCGCCCCATCCTCACACCCACGTGGGGGTCCAGCTGGCACATTGTGGCCAACTGAACTCTCCCCAACCGAATCAACCAAAGGTTGACTGCCGGGTGACTGATCAGAGGGTGCAGGTGACCGAGCCCTTTGAGTAGCCAAAGACCCAGACCCCGCCACACCTGAGCAAGAAGCAGGGACCAGAATCTTGGAAACACCATCATGAATACCCACCGACTTAGATGCCACGACTGCCCAGGTTGTCGAGTGAAGAGTCCCCTCAGAATCCTCATGTGGTACAGAAGTTTGAACCTTAGACGGAGGGGAGTCACCCAAAGACTCCTCACTCCTCACCCCTTTGAGGTTGGCAGACGCGACCTCCATCTCTATGCCAGAACTTGAGAACACACTCGAAGCTGTAGAAGCACACTGTAGGGAAGACTGAAAACCAGTAGTAGAGCAAGCAGATGGTACAGGAGCAGCAACCGGTACGGGAGGAGCAGCCAATGCAGAAGTAGCAGCCGGAACAGGAGTAACAGCCGGTATGGGAGTAGCAGCCGGCATAGGAGCAGCAGCCGGACGAAATGCAAGCTGCAAAGGTACTGGAGTCTCTGGGGAACCATGAGGAGGAGTAGCAGGACGTCTGGTATCAGACAAAGGATGAGGTGGAAGGTCAGAATGAGGAGCAGGGACTCCATGATGGCGCACAGCAGGCTTTGACCGAGAAAGAATAGAAGCAAAGGACACACCAGGGCAGAAGTATATAGGCAGGACACGGTTTTTAGCTTCGTTAAAACTCAGCCTCTCTGAAGCTTTTAGAGACAAAATTTCATGTTCCATTCTGTAATGATCACAAGATTTAGAAGATGCAGCGTGCTTACCACCACAATTGACACAAGATACAGGACCAAGGCATTCCACGCGCTCATGAACATCTAAACTACACAATGCGCAGACTACTGGAAGGCCCAGGGGATGCTGCCTATAAGTTCAGCCAATATGACCGAAACGCTGACAGTGGAAACATCTACGAGGCATAGGGACATATGGCCTAACTCTGTAATAGTACCATGCAGCGTTAGGAACAGCAGGGAGGCTCAAGAAAAAAGTCATAATCAAGGATGGAGCTGGCACAAGGTCACCATTTATCTTCTAAATCCACTCTACTTTTATTACATTCTGGGAACACAGTTCTTCAACAAGGCGTGCCTCATCATATATCAGTAGTTCCTTTGCATAGACAATGCCACGAGAATGTTTCAATGAAGCATGGGGGGAGCAGGTAACTGACTGACCAGAAAGATCTGATAAGGACAGAACAGTTGCACTCTGAGAACGGTTAGACACATCAATCAACAAACTGCCATCAGCCTGTGGAACCACTTTAGGGGCTGCACCACAGGCAGTGACCAGTTCTCGATGGGTTCAGAAGATGTCACATTTCATGAGGTCTACCCCAGCACGACCACGAGTGACTAAGAACTTGTTGAAAGGTGGAGGAGGAGGAGCAAGAAATATTTCCATTATAAGTAACAAAAAGACTTCATTCCCCCATCCTCCCACCCATCACGAAGCCCAACAGAGAGAAGTCATATGTCAGGGTCAGGACCACCGACGACCCCAGTGGTAGCGTAGGAGTATACGCAGGTAATCAATGGGGGACCCGGACAAGGGTGGCTCCAGGACAATAGGAGCCACCAGGCCCCCCAGTGCCCACTTGACCCCAGCCAACGCATGACCAGCCGATTGACCTGGCTGGGCCCAACCAGGCCGCCCGTCTAGCCAGAATAAGGAATCATAGAGGTGTATTGCTAGCTGCAGGGCACACCATGCAGCATCACTCAACCCCCAGGACTCCCGTCTCCCAGCATTACGGGACGACATACACGGCAGACACGTGGGGAGGCAACTGTCCCACCCTAGATGGCAAATGGGCAGGGACTAACATCACCAGCAGGCCTCCTTCACCAGTGATGTAGGGGGTGCTTGGTCGACGAGGCCAACAAATGCCGAACCCTTTGTGTTTTTTTATTTTTTTAATGTGTCCGACTCTGGGCATAGGCTTTACAGCCTGCTATCAAGGCCCAGCCGTCCTCCTACATACCATACACCTCTACATGTCACCACTTCGGCGCTAACACCCACCGTCCATATTGAATACATGCTAGGGCTGTCTCATACAGGACTGGTGTATTGGTATTAGCGGGGTTATTTTTACGACATGTCGGCGGGTCTTCTGGTAGATCAGTAAAGCCTGATTTAATGAAATTCAAATCCTTAAACTGTTCCCTGCCCCAGCGAGGATTCGAACCTGGGTCCCTCGGGACTGCAAGCCAACTCTCTACCGATCGAGCTACCGCCTCCCCCTACAAAGGTAGACATCCCTCCAAAGTAAGTGGCACCACCAACCACGCTTCAAGCCCCACCACCATGTCAAGGTGACCCCCTGCAGCAGGGTGAACAGTATGAAACAGTTCAGGATGGCAATATCAGGAAGGTGTAAAAATGCCTTCTTGTACAACCAACAGGACTTACAAATGCAATCAACCTTATTAGTCACATGTTGATTTTATAGTCATTGACAGCATCGAGCTTGAACATGTTTTCCCCGGTCCTGTATTCTGTCTTTCCTGTTTCCTCCAACACATCCTTATGTACTGCTGACAACATGTTATCCTGTCTCTTGTCATGCCCGAGAAGAGCTAACATGTTATCACAATTCTTGGTAAGGATGGCACCATTCTCAGTATTTACTGGAAATTCAGGGAAATTTTTTCTATTTGCCTGGACAGTTCCACAGGTACTAGTAGTATGTTCATGCAAATACTTGGTCAACGCAGTGGCTGTGAAATAATTATCAGTGCACAGAATGTGATGCTTGTTGAAGTACTTTTCCATCAGCACTTTCACTACTGATACCGAGAAACTGTGAGGATCGTCACCAGGTGCTTCAACATTTGTAGCTGAATAAATTATCACATCAAGCACATAACAAATTTTGCAGTCGCAAAGGACAGAGAATTTCAGTCCAAACTGATGACTGTTGGATGGCACATACTGAATAAATGCCAAATGGCCCCGGAATAACATCAGCGACTCGTCGATAACCACCTCCTGAAACGGACGAAAAACTAAGGAAAATGACACCTTAAGCATGGTCAGGATGGGTTTAATTTTCCATAACCCGTCATTCGGTGCAGGCTCATAATTTCTGTTGAAATGAAGGAACTGTAAGATTGCCAGGTACCTGTCATGGGCCATATATTTACCAAAGACAGGTGTGCCCATGAGTTAATCAACCAACCAATAGTCATGGAGCACATGTTTTCTCACATGTGCCATAAACATGGTCAAGGATAGCCACACAAACAACTCCCCCACCTCCAAAGGCATCCAGTCCCTCATGTGCTTGCTTTCGCTGGCAGCCACATTCAGCCACTGCACACTTATAGCCTGGTGGAAATTAATTTCCTCCACAAGGTATTGCGTTATGCCAGTGGTAAAAATTGCCCAAAAATTCTGCTTATAGTCCAGGGCCTTGGGGGAAGTTGATCCTCCCGAACACCTGCCTGTTCCTCATCAAAGAC
>JAGKTI010029350.1:0-12682 GCA_018397915.1 Birgus latro | reverse complement strand
CCCTAACTTCATCCATGTTCTCACACACACACACACACACACACAAGAACAAAAAAAAAAGTGCGCTGGACTCATTCTCTCACCGTCTATAGAGAGAAAGGGAGAGAGAGAGAGAGAGAGAGAGAGAGAATAATGTAAACTTCGTTGCTGGTGATGTAACTACTTTCAACATTACCTGTGTTTTTGTCCATCGGTAACTAGAACTCTATTTGCTATACACAATGACTCACGACAGCCTTACCTTGAGCTTGAACCTACCTGACTGCCACAGAACACTTCCTAAACGAACCAGGAAGGGGATGCCAAGGATTGCTGCATTGTACGTGACATGTCTTGGAAACTGAAAGTGGGAAACACTGAGGAAGAGGTTAAACGATGTGTGTGTGTGTGTGTGTGTGTGTGTGTGTGTGTGTGAGAGAGAGAGAGAGAGAGAGAGGGGGGGGGAGAAGGTTGAGAGTGCAGAGGTCGTCCCTTAAAAAGAAAGATAAGTAATTAAATAAAATCAAGATTCTTTCATTTCGATATGTCTGGACACAATGTATTTAAAAGAGTGGAGGTTATAAGCAGAGGGACAGGAAGAGTGTGGAAAGGAGAAGCTTTCCAAGTGCGTTAGAGATCTGGAGAAAAGAGGATAATATGTGTAGGTAGATGGGAGTGGTGTGCCTGCAGTATAAAGGAAGAGATACAAGCAGTGGGTCAGGGAAAACAACGAATAGCAGCAAACACTCAGCATTTAAGAATTCCCTCCGCTAAAAGAAACCGTCACTGGCTGAAATTAAATACTTAAATATAAAGGCAACTAGGACAGAGACGTTGGTAGCAGTTGATGATAGTTAATTATTCGAATTCGAGAGTATGAAATGATAAAATATTTGCAGAGGAGTGGGTGGTGGTATCTGGGAACTTTCGTGGCTCGGTGGTAGCGTACTGATCTCATGTGTGAGACTCGCGACAGTGGTGGCCAGTGTTAAAAAGGTTGCTGATAGTATGTCCATTTGTATGTTTACATATGTTCACACTATCTGTTTTACCTATGACTATTATGCAGCTTACGACTCATACCGGCACACATAGCCAATACATATCCACTTTTACATGCATTACTCCCTACACGCACCCCTTCCCCATTCGTGCTTGGCCAGTCCAGGGCAGAATTAATTCTGGTTATCACTCTCCCATCCAGGAGAAGATCCGGTTCTGCAGCGAACCTAGTATTTACTAATACAAACAGAACTAAGACAGCTTGTCCTAAATGATAAAGGATCCAAGTTGTAAATATTTATGTTGGAGGTTTTAATACGGCAGTAGAAAACGAGCCAGTGTGTCATGGCGTAGGTGGATTAAACAGCCAAGTTCCTACGCTCCTGACGGGGTAAGTACAGTATTGGGTGAAAGATAAATGGACGTTTAATGTTATGTACCAATCACCATTAAAAAAAAAAAAAAAAAAAGCTACTTCATTACTATTTTATCAGGCACTGGGCATATTTAGGTAAATATTTTTGCAACCTCTTTTTTTCTTTAATTTATTTGATGCAAGCATTAAAGAGTATAGGTTTAACTTAGATCCGTCTCCTAAACAGTCTGATCTCCCACACTCTCACCAAATTCCTTCAGTCCGATGGCTTATTGTTTACGGTTTATTCTTACCATCTCCAGAGTCTGCTTGATTCAGCATAGATCAGACCCTTTTAATAGTGAAGGGGTTACTGAAAGCTGTATCTAACTTCTCCAGTTCGAAAAGTCTCACCAAAGTTAAAGAAAGTCTTGTGATGGTAACAAAAATAGATTACGAAACAACGTAATCAATATGAAGGGGACTAACTGAATATGAATGTGTGATCCTGTTCCTTCTAACCACCAGTTCGTAATCTGTCATTCAGTTCCCATCAGTCAGGAGTGTAGGGACCCGCGGACAGGCTACGTAGTCCTAAATATACAGATAATAGAGTGACATCTTCTATTTCATCTTCTAACCCCACTAGGAACAGCTTTATTTTCTACCCGGTTTACCAGTGATAGTCTTTCCGGGTGTAGTGAGGCTGGGAGGGGATACTCGTCGGGTCTATCCCTTCTCAACATACTTATGATAAAGTGCTGTATCTACACAGTAATAATAACTACCCCTTAATAATTAGGCACCAATTCTCTTAACCTTACCAAAAATAAAGTCGCTTTGTAGTGAGGTGGGAATGGAGCACTCGTGGTCATAATAACAGTCTCATTTTCTCTTCTAAGAATACTAACGAAAAAAATATCCATTTTCTATCAGCCTTACAAATAATAGAATCGCAATGGGCGTGTAGTGAGGCAGGGAGGGTGTACTGGTCTGGTCGAATTCTTCCAAACCAACGTACCAATACTAAAGTGACATATCTAAGCCATACTATATATAGTAACTAATTATTAATAACTAAACCCCATTTTCTTTTTTAGTGACAAAACACTTATCAATAATGAAGTTGATCTGTGCATGTATTGAGGCTGATAGTGGGTACTGACCTGGTCAAGAAGGAGGAAAAGGAGGAGGAGGAGAATGCCGTTTTGAGAAGGACAAGGAGAAGAAAAAAAATCTATTTTGAGAAGAAGAAATGTGCTATTTTGAGGAGAAATGTGCTATTTTGAGAAGAAGAATAGTACATTTTTAGGAGAAGGAGGTGAAGATGAAAAAAGTGTTATTTTGCTTCTACTTCTTCTATCCTTACCAACGGGTCGTAACGGGCATGTAATAAGAGGAGGATCGGATACTGGACTGATTCTATTCTTTCTAATTACGCTGATCATACCAAAGTGCCATTATATTTCCTAACGAGAAGAGTACCAGTGTCCATTAGACATACAATTAACTAACTCCATTCACTAACATGCTTACCTATAATGAAGTCGTAGTGAGAAAGTATAGTGACATCTGGTCTTCATAATTGACCATATCTCTTGTAACGGCTTATAACTATGCCCCACTTTTGTTTTCAGATACTTACCAATGACGAAGTCGTACTGGGAGTGTATTGATGCCGGGAGGGGGTAGTTGTCTGGGCCAGCGGTGGGGAAGAGCGATACTAGGAACAGCCTGACGAGGGGCAGGAGGGCATTGGTTGTGGTACCTAGGATGGCATCACGCAGGCGGTTTAGCAGCACCATGTCTGTCGATGCACCACACCTGCGGAATGAAAAAAAAAAAAAAAGTGTTTAAAGAGGGTCTGTGTGGTCTGGTGGTTTGTGTGGTCTGGTGGTCCTGGGGAGTCTGTCGGTGTGGTCTGTATGGTCAATAGTGGTGCCCAGGATGGCGTCACGCAGGCAGCTTAACAGAACAATTTCTGCCTTTGCTCCACACCTGGGTAATAGAAAAATGCGTTTAAAGACGTCTTGTTTGGTCTGTGTGTCTATGCAAAACTCTCTTTTACAGCAACACACGTGCAAAAATGCAGGAAAAAAAAAAACATTCTCTTGGTAGTTCCCCTAGTTTATTTTTTTTTCTTTGTTTCTTCATCCTACCCATCCCGTGTATAATTAAAAGAATAAGTGACGAGGTTCACAAGTATACTTATATTTCAACTGTCTGTCGTAGCCTAGAGTTTTTAAGTACAGGAAAAAAAAATACATGAAAAGATTCTGCAATCTCTTTTCTTGGCCCTTCCTGGAGGAACAGCATAACCTGTGATCACGTTTTCTTCGAAAGAGACTGATATTTGTTTCTGCTGATAATATAAGTCACATGAAAGATTTTGAGCTCTATCTGTCCTTTCAGCAAGAACAAATCATAATGACTGGTTAGCTCAGTAAAGACTGGTTTTCTGTTTATAGGAAAGCTTTGAAGGCCTCGTCCTTAGCGCTTGGAAATTTCCCTGTATAAAAAACATCAACTTAGGGCTGACCACAGAATGCTCGTCTTTCATTCGTATACCTTTTAAGTCATAGTTACTACAGGGAAGTGATCGTAAATTTATTTGAGAATCTCAGATAGGTAAGGATGATGATGATGATGATGATGACGAAGGCCAACCAGTGGAAAATAAGACGCTATTTGACGCCAGTGGTGGTTGTGGTGGAGAGATTACATTTATTATTCCGACACACGGCCATTACATAAAGCTTCTTCACCTTTTCTGTCTTTACATTTTGAAATGTTGGATAAAACTTTAAAGGAAACTGTACTAATAACTGCTCATATATGTGGCTGCCTGCTAGTTTTTAAGATACGGCATAAAGAAGGAAGTGTAAGTAACCAATGAAATACAGGTTATGTAAAAAAAAAAATGCCGAAATAAAATGTGAACAACAGCAGCACTCATTTTGAAACGATCGGTCACCTAGGTAAAAATACATTTCGGAGTCTTATTGTAGGTGGGATATTATGCCTTGTGGAGCCTTTTCCATACAAATTTATTTAATGCATTACACATTTACATTCGCTTGTACGTTATTTAAATCTTTTTAATATCGGCAGAGTTTGTGTTCATAACATACAAAAGGATATTGCAGTGTAATGTGCTGAGTAATTCCAACGGAAGAGATTTTATGAAATTTCCAAAGCCACTTAGAATAACGACCCTCCAAGCTGTCTGAAGATTATTTAAATATAGAGAAGATATCAGAGAAAATCTTAACTGGGATATAACCACGTCCCCATCAAATGTTTGCTGTCACGGGTGGGTCCAGGTGGGAGTTTTGCATCACTGTAAACCTCCAAATTGGCCCCACTGGACGTGGTCGAGTGCAGTTGGTAACTTGTGTGAGTTACAGTGATGCAGAACTCCCGCCTGCATCAACAAGCATTTGATGTTGAGGCAGCCTAGGGTGTTCATTATTAATGTCTTTGGAGAGTTTGTAATACGTCTTCCCTAGTTAATTATTTTGGACATTAAGCCTGAACATCATCGTGTGTGTCACCCATACAAACTATATCAACATCAACCCTTAAAGTGCGAGGTTCCTTCCAAGAATGACGAGTGAGTGGAATGAGTGACCGCGACGGTACTCTTGGAAGTTAAGATCTAAATTGCCCGCCTCCACACCTCCACCGCGTCAAAGGTGTCGCCATCATTATGACAGTACACCTCAGTCACGGCAGTTAGACTACTGTTTTTCCACCATACTTTATCAGTATCACACCGTATCATCATGTTTTAAAAAGTATTTTAAAAACATGTCATAACTGGCCATCAGAGACAAGCATAAGTTTAAAAGCACTGCAGTTTAAGGATTAAAACGAGATAAATAACATACAAAAGAATGCTAACATGTAATATGCAAAATAAATCGATAAGGAAGGGGTGTTATGAAGCTTCCTGTACCAACAGAAATATGACCTTGACGTGTCTCAGATGGCCCTACCTTCCCCCCGTGTATTTGTCTAACCTTACGATGATACTTAACTCACTCGTGGTATGTTCCACGTAACGCCAGACAAGTTTATTCAACTGAAAGTGAATCATACGAGCCTGAGTGTTGAAATTGTCACCATTAATTCTCACGGTCGGAACAACACTAGTGTTCTGTTCCACGTAACGCCAGACGATTTGAGTCATCTGAGTGAGCATAGGAGCCAAAGAGTGTTAATGCTGCTACCATTAACCTTCTCACTGCTACGACAACTCTAACATTGTATTCCAGGTAACGCTAAACGATTTTGTTCAGCTGAGCTTGAGTCATAGGAACCTGATAGTGTTAGTAATGCCATTATTAACCATCTCATGATATGAACAACTCTAAAATTCTATTGCGGCTTATACATTATACAGTTTTATTTATTTGAGACTGTCATAGGAGTTTGAAAGTGATAATAAGTAATTCTTGTTTTATTGATTGTACTGGATGAAAGTTTGGATGTTAGAGTTTGGCAATATTAACTGTAATATTCTGTTTCAAATAACCGTAATATTATCGGTTGTGTTACTTACTAGTCGCGTCTTGTTTTTTAATGCAATACAGTACTGCTACACGATTTTATTCATCTGAGAGAGTGTCATAGGAGGCTGAGAACGTTAATACATCTACAATCAACCAGTGCATCGTTGCGTTTTCCCTCGTATCTAATTGCAGCTGATGCCAGATTGTTTTATTCAGCTGAGAGTCACAGAAGCTTGACAGACTTTAAATGTGTGGCATTAGCAAATTTATAGTCGGTCAGTAGTGGCAGACACAACTAACGTATGGAGTAAATAGGGATATTGTGAATATATAGACGGACATATAGTCAGACTTATGTAGGGGAGAGAGAGAGAGAGAGAGAGAGAGAGAGAGAGAGAGAGAGAGAGAGAGAGAGAGAGAGAGAGAGAGAGAGAGAGAGAGAGAGTATCCATCACCATTCCGTCTACGCCTCTTGTTTTAGCATTCCGTCTGGCACAGGCCTAGATGACTCACACTTCCAGTCTTTCATTCTCTCTTCTGTCTCATCCTTTCTTTTTTCTTTTCCTCTTCCATGCTTTGTGTGTCCTTTACTCTCTGTCTCTTCCTCTCCTTTTTCTTCCCTTCCTTTCTCTACCCCTTCCCTCCCATTCTGTGCTTTAGAGTGTCTGTTTCATTTTGCCTTTCCTCCTCTTTCTCCATCTCTTCCCTTCTTCCTTTCCCTCGTCTTTGTCTCATTTCTCTTTTTCCCTCGTCCCTTTTTCCTCTTCCATTTTCCCTGACCCTTCTGTGTCTGTCTCTTCCCTTCCTTTGTTGTTCCTTCTTTATTGTGATTAAGTCAGTTTGAATGAGTGTATGCATGTCTATATGTATGTATGTATGCTTATTTGTATGTAGGTTTGTATGTACGTATGCATGTCTGTATGTATGTGGATGTATGTATACTGTGTGTATGTATGTATATATGTATGTATTATGTATGTACGTATGTATGATGCATGTATGTATGTAAACAAATTGTCATTAATGCCTTATCTGATTTCGATAAAAATGGGTACTTACATTGTGCGTGGGTCTGTGAATGAGTCATTCGATTTTGGTACAGATTAATCAAAGGTTGAGGTCAAAGATTATCGGTCAAGGTCAGAGTCCAGGTGTAGTGTTGTCTCTTGAATACTTGATCCAATCTGGCTCAAAAATCGCAAGCTGTGTGCGTGAGGATGGAAAGAATTTATTGAAATTTACTGTAAGTCGATTTTTTAGGTCAAAGTCCGTTCGAGGCTTCCCTGTGCTGATCCCACTTTATTAATTTTGTCAAGAGTTGCTTTTTGTCAATAATTTGTTCTTTTTTTGCACTGTAAATATAACTAACACTAACCGACCCTTGAAAAGCAAACGCACAATCTCAGTTTCTCATTCACTCAGTCGCAGCTGAAAAAAATACAAGAGAGGACGCAACACCAACAGTAATTTTTTTTTTCTCTCTCATAGTATCTAAAATCTTATATAACCTAACACCGAGCCTTGGACAGCGAGCGAAGTAGGCGAGCTGGTCGTTGATATTAACTCTCCCAGGTCTCAGCGACTCACTCAGCTGAATAAAACAGCAACTACAATAAGCTGCGAGAGAAAATACGACCATGACAAAATTAATTCCTCCTCTGTCATTATTTCTAAAAATAGTATAACACTGAACATTAGAGATAGAGAGAGGCAGTGAAGTTCAGACAATTCCAATTAATATGTCCTCTGTTATTAAATCGAATTTATCGCATAATACACTGTTGCACCAAAAGCACGATATAGAACGAGGAAGACAGTTGAAATGTTCTGTTTTTAATGAGCTCTTACTGTTAAAAAAAAAAAAAAAATTAACAAAGCTTTGGCCTGCGAGCAAGATAGTGCAGTTGGTTATTGATACTCTCCTCGTGTACCTCCAAATAGCGTCGTCGTTAATAATCCATGCCCTGCCCACGCTGGGCTGGACAGTCGTAACAGGTGCTTATTTACCTCTGCCAAGGAGTTATGTTTTCACCCCTGTCCATTTGTTTATTTGTTGGTTTGTGAGCAAGATTACACAAATACTACTGGATGGATTTCCACGAAACATGGTAGAAGAATGGCCCTTGGCCCAGAATAGACTCCTATAGATTTATGCGAGGATGCTGATAAAGGTGCGGATCCAGGAATTTTTTTTTTTCACTTTCTTTAACATTGCGAGATAGGGCGTTTTGCGACATTTTCGTAAATTTTTCAATATATATATTGCATGGATCTTGATGAAAAATATCAGACATATTTAGGATGTTGGTATCTATGAATGTGTACAGTTTGGCGCGGATCCATATATAATTCCGGATCTAGCGTATTTAAATATGCTTTTATGAGGGGGGGGGGGGGAGTTTTTTTCCATCTCCATGTTGGAAGTTGGGGGGGGGAGGGGTTTGCTAAATGGCTTTTTTTTTTTTTTTTTTTTTGCGTGTCCGGTTTAGTTTGATCATGTACTACTTGTAGACAATTTAATTCAGCTTAAACGATTCCTCTAACTGAGAAGGGGATACTTATACAGTCTATGTAAAGCATACTATGCGCAATAAATCGATAAGGCAAAGGTGCAACAAAACCCCCTAAACTAACGATAGCAGGGCCCCTTAGCTCACCCAGGACGCTGCCTCGCACATGTGGCCTCAGCGAGAATTTTAGACCTATGATTACACTATCCTAAGTACGATGTCACCATTTACTTACTTACTAGCTTTTTTCTCTATTCACCAGATAATTCGATAGTTTCATCTTTCCCCTCAGTACGATGACGTCTTTATAAAAAAGTATCTTTGCTACCGCCAAATTATTTTGTTCAGTTCAGGAATGGCCTCACATAGTGGCACAGTCAAGGAAGCAAAAAATACACGTATACATATATCCATACACGCTAGGTCAGGGCTCGTATTAATCAAGTAGCTTAAATGATTTTTTTCCCTCTTTTTCAGATTCATTATTCACTATATTTTGGTTGTAAATTGAATGGATGCTGAATGATTGAGGACAAAAGTACAAGCGATTAACAACTCTAGCACATGCAGGTTGAATATGGCAGCAATCATACTATTGTGAGTCGTGACACCCCAGTTTACCTTGAAGGTTGTGTTCTGCCCGTCCAACCTTAGCTCCCCGAACCTGACTTGCTATTCCCTGGCTCCTATTCATTTCTGCGGGCGGAAGGGCTGGCAACGGTCGGTCATGGCGGGTGGCATTAGCATTCCTTTTAATAGTGTTTGCTGTCATTAGGCTCAGTGTTTTTTTTAATTTAACCCCTTCAGTCCAGTGACGTATTTGCTTTCTTTTTCTTTCTTTCTTCTTCATCTTCTTCTTGAAGCAAAGTAGCACTCTTCTTTTCTTCTTCATCTTTATTTTTACGTTTGAACGAATTCATTCACCTTACGATAAAAAAAAAAAAAACTTCGGCTTCCATTCCATTGCGTCTGCTTCACACTTATGACATGTCCGGCACTTTCCTCCCTGACGAACCATTTCAAAGAGAATAATCTGTGGGTAGGTAAATTCACCAAACCTCTTTCAGCTTAGGAATATTAGCAAGTAGAGGAAAGTCAGAAGGAGAAGAGGTGGGATTTTGGGAACATACCAAGCTTCTCTTAACTCAGGAATATTAGGTAGCAGAAGAAAGTGAGAAGCAGAAGAGGTGGAATATTGGGAAAATGCCAAGCTTCCCACAACTTAGGAACATTAGCTAGCAGGGGAAAGTGAGAAGCAGAAGAGGTGAAATATTAGGCGGACTTTTGCTCCCGTCTATAAAAAGGTAACAGTCAATCCTATACTACCCCCTTCGCGGTGTAGGGACCCTAGGCTAGGCTGATGCAGTACGGTACATTTAAGGACAGATGAGCAGCCTACTCCTCTTGATGGTTTTACATGACTGAAAGCTTTCCAGTCATCTCTTGGGGATCGAACCTATGCAGGGCTGTCGCTCCGAATGGGGCGTTCTAACCACTTTACCACCAGGCAGTGCAATGGTTTAATACTGGACTTCTTGGAGTGGCTGTACTATATTTCGCACATATAAATCTTGCATTTATTCTTTATACATTTCTTGCATATATCTCTTATACATATTTTACATTTAGTTTTCCATATAGTCCTTGCCTATATTTCTTGCATTTATTTCTTACATATGTTTTTGCCCAAATTTCTTGCATATATTTTTGCATATATTTCGTGCATGTATTTTTATGATATATCTTGCATACAATTCTTGCACAGTGTTGCATATATTTTTTGCAAGTATATCTTGCATTTCGTCCAGAGTAGCCTTTTATTAGTGTGATGGATGGTAGGGCTCGGAGGCAGCCTAGACAACTTCAAACCAAGACGAATTATTTTGTACTCCAGTCTTGCTCCTTCCAGACGACTTTTATTCAGCAAGGGATAAAGTCCAGGTAAGGAAGATATTAATGAAGGAACATCTAGCTCCTTCAGTTCCAAGTCTCTCCTAAAATGAATAAAACCGGGGATAGCAAGAGTAAAATAAAATGACGTATGCGTCACTGGATGCAGGCCAGATGATGTATTTTTTCCACTTCATTCTGGCCGTTTCCGGGCGATTTTACCCAGTTAAGGAGAATTTTTTGGACTGGAGGGATCAGATGTAGGTTTCATTAACTTTTTTTTTTTTACCACCAAGAGACCATAGTTAGCAGAATAAAATCGTCTGGAGGCAATACGAATGAGACAAGAGTGACTAATATTTCTCTCTCTGGCTACCGAACAGGATCTGGGAGGTTAAAAGGGTATATGTGAGTGAGTTTAGGGGTGAAAGGAAGCGTGGAAGGCCAAGAAGAAGGTGGATGGAAAATGTCAGTGAACTGACAAGTATGCGAGGTAAGGAAACTGAGGAAGCAAGAGAACTGACGAAGGACAGACAGGATGGATGAAAATATGTGTGGAAATATAGGGAGATAATATAAACGGTGGAGGAGGGGAGACAGGGAGATGAAGGGATATGAGGAAAGAGGCGGAGGTAACATTAGGGGAGGGAGAGGAAGGATAGGAGAGACCTGGAGAAGGGAAGGGAATGAGAGGAAAGGTTTGGAGTGAAGGGGAGGGAAGGGAAAGAAATGTACGAGGAAAACGGATAGAACGAACGATAGGACAGGGAGGAGGTAGGGGAGAAGAGGGGGAAGAGGAGTAGGGGAAAATCAGAGGAAGCGAAAGGGGTAGAAGGAAGAGGGGATGGTAAGGTAAGAGAAAGGAGAGGGGAGGAAGCGGGAGAGCAGGAGAGAAAGAGGAAGGAAGAGGATAGTCGAAAGGTGGGAGAGGAACGGGAAGGAAGAAGAAAGTCGGAAGATGGGAGGGGAGGGGGAAAGGATTGGAGGTGAGGAGAAAAGGGGGAGAGGAAGGAGGAAAAAAAGAAAGATTACGAGTATGACAGAAACGGGAGGGGAGGGGAGAAATATGAGAAGGTGAGGACAGAAAGGGCTGAAGGGGGAAGAGGAGGTGGTGGAAAGAGACAGGGGAAGGGAGAGAGGGTAAAGTGGAGAGTCTGAGGGAGATAAGGTGAGAAAAGGGGGAATGGAAGGAAAAGAAAGGGAAAGCGAGAGGGAAATGGGATGTAGTTGAAAAAACACACTGCCACTTTTTTGTTTAGTTTATTCATGCTACCTTAAAAGGATTATATTAAGCTTAGAAAGGAACTTATCAACTGGAGGAGTTATAACCCTCAGTAACCCCTTCAATACGAGACTGCATTTCTAAAGCTGAAACAAGTCTTCTGATGAATACACCAATGAAAGACGTCACTAGTATTCGTGGAGATGGCTCGTATGGGAAAACATTTTTTCGCCTTACACAAGCTGCTACCAGACGATTTTATTCAGCCTGAGGAAAAAAAAACTCTTATACAGAAGGCGTTAATAAAGGCAATATCTAACCCCTCCCGTTCGAAACATCTCTTGTCGGGTGAATAAAATCGTCCAACTGTTGCACAGATAAAAGGAAATTACGTCCTTGGACTGAAGAGATGAACTCCAACACTATATCACGTTTGCCCTATCGTGATGTACAGTATATCTCGAACTCCTTTCAGCTCAGTTGATGGCCAAATGTAGTCAAGGTAGAGGGCGGCTTTGACTAGTGACTAAGGATATTCATTTTTTTCCTCATTACTACGGTGTTTCAGTCAACCACGGCACAATGCCCAAGTTGTGGGAGTGGCTCAGTTCCGTCAGGTGAAAAGTGCTGAACTATGCAACTATACTCTATTACTGTTTTTTTTTGTATGACGCGCTGCATCTTCTTTGCCAAACCTATTTATTTCCTATTAACCATAGTATTATAAAAGATAGGTAGGGTGGGTGAAAGGGGGAATGTGGGAGAGTAAAGGGAAGATGGAAGAAGGACGAGGGAGGTGAGAAGAGTGAAAAAAGGTGATTGAGGAGGGAAAAGGGAAAGGGAGGCACATAGAAGGGGAGCAGGGTGAGGGAAAAGGGAGGAGAGGGAGGAGAGCTGGCTTGGAGGGAAGTGGGAGGGAGAAAGGGGAAGGAGGGAGTGGGAGGGGAAGAGGGAATAGAGACTGGGAGTAGGGAAGGGGAACGAGGAGGGGATATGGAGAAGGTGAAGGGGATGGACGAGGGAGGAGGGGTAGGGGGGAGGATGGCAAGGAGAAAAATGGAAGGTCAGTGAAAAGTACAATGTGTACGGCGGGGGGAGGGGAGGTCTGGGAGACAGTAATGGGAAGGAACAGAATGAACAAACAAAGAATGGATGGAAAGGGACATAGGGAAGAAAAGATGATAAAGATGTATGTAAGAAGTGTAAGGGA
>JAGKTI010029349.1:0-12682 GCA_018397915.1 Birgus latro | reverse complement strand
ATAACCAGACAGGTAGATGGGCATATATAGTACGCACCACTTGTGAAATCTACCCAGTTCATGAAATGAGCAATAAATATTCCCTCTTTATGAAATGAACAGTTTGACTGCCAAATTCTTGAACTTGGCAGATTGATTTCTCACTGCGTCAGACAGGGAACGTCGTGTAGGACAAAGTTTCCTGCACGTATTGTTGATTGGGCACTCATTGTTCCATGTTGTGGTTATTTGGTGACTGAGTGACATCTTGCGATCACGATAACAACAGTTACTGACTGTTACTCAAACTGCTCAGCCATGCCAAACCACGAGTCGAGTTGGTGTAAGAGGTGGGAAGGTGTTTGTGCGGGTGGCAGACTGAGCAGGACAGTTGGATGGGTGCAAGGACGAGGTGGCTGGGGTGAATGGGTGTTTGGGTGAGGCGGCTGGGGAGGGTGGGTGATGTGGGTGAGTGGTGTGATTTTGTTGGTGGATGGATGGGCAGGGTGGGTTGGTGGGTGAGCAGGAAGGGTGAATGGGAAAGGTAGGTTGGTGGGCGGACAGGTGGGCTGATATGCGGGTTGGATAGGTAGATGGGTGGGGTGAGTGGGGTAGGTTGGCAGGTTTGGTGAGGGGTGGGTCACACTTTTGATGGGTAGGTAGATCAATGGGGAGAAAACAGGCCCATGGGGGAATAGGAATTGGCCCACGTGGGAAAATACGAGTAGGTCCATGGAATAAGCCTTGAGGAAATGGGCTCGAGTGGAGATATAGGCCAGTGGGTACAAATAAGTTCTTGAGGGAAATACGTCCATGACAGAAAATATATCCAGGTCGAGATCTGGGATGAAAATAGACCCATGAGGGGGAAAACAGGTTGACGAGGAAAACTGGTCCGTGTTGAAAACATATCCAAAGAGGAAGGAGAGGTTTATAAGGAAAATAGATTTATGGAGACAAAATCGGAGACAAAAGTGTCGCACGGTGAAAACAAGCCCATGGCGAAAATAGATCCATAGGGAAATATATCTATTGTGAAACAGATCCAAGGGGAAAATATGTCCATGGCAAAATAGGGTAATAGAAGGAAAATGGGTCCATGGCTGAAGGTTGGCCCATGAAGGTAATAGGTCTATGGAAAAAAGGTATATGGGTAAAATACCTCCAGAGGGAAAATAGCTCAATTTAGCAAATGGCTCCATGGATACAAACAGGTTCATGAAGGTATATTTGTCAGTTTGGGAACAGACTACTGGGGAAAAACAGGTTAACGGGTGTTGATCTCTAAATGTGTACCCAGAGACGTGATTAAATTATAATAACTATTTTTTAAAAGAAACTGCTTTTAATTAACAGATCTGGCGTGACTGGAGGTGCTACCCCCCCCCCCCCGGTCAAACCTCTCTGCACCAACCAAGTACTTCCGGACATATCAAACAGAAGCACCCCGTCCACCAGGGAGGTGGTGTAATGCTCTCCGCATCTGGTAACACTGATAGGTACGGAACTTCACCAGGTTTCGTTTTCATAGGTATGGAACTTTACCAGGTTTCATTCGGTAGCTATAAGCAATGTTACGCCAGAAAATATTCTGATAATAGCAAGTCATGATTATGGTAAGCTTTTAAAATGATGTCACACAATACACCCTCTACATATTGGCACATATAATGAATGACACGGATTTCATGAGTGGTTTAGTTTCAAGTCATGAGCCATGCAAAAGTATAAGTCATAGTTATCAGCTTCCCCAACAACTATAAAGGAACAGAGAATTATCATGACGCCCATCCTCCCTACCGTAAACCTGACATTGGTAAACCTCTGAAATCGAAGCAAGTTTACTACATACACGAGGTGGCACCACAGGAGGCGGCAGGGTGAGGGTGGGGGACCTAGGAGACAGGAGGAGGGAGGTGGGTGAGGAAAGGGGCAATAGTGATCGAACTGGGGACTGGAGGAGAGGGGTGATGGGGTAGGGGACGGTGGACTTTGGTAGACGACGGGAGCTACAGTGGGAAGGATAGATTACAAGATGATGACTGGGCCAAATTATTGTTTCATGGAGAATATGGACTTTTGCAGTCAGACCGTGAAACGTTATGTTGACGTTGCCTCGTGTTGTACCTGACCGTCATGGTTTGTAACAATTCACGACACACGACATTGGGTGACTCAGTACCCTTTTATTATCAGTATTGTGACTATTTGTTAATGTGCAAATATATGACACGTCCCTACAGTTTGTCAGATGTTACAGCTGTTTTCATAGTGATTGGGAATTACTTGTGTAGTCCACACTATCGACAATGACTGACTGACTGTGTCTGCACTGGGCAGAATCTGTCGGGCACGACTGTGATGTTGTCCAAACTGTGAGGGGTAGGTAGTCGGTGAGTAGGTAGTCAGTAGTGCTTGAGTGCGGTATGACAATAGCCAACACAGTTTGTACGGGAACAATACCACTTTATAGCACACTAATTGCTGGTCTAGTGATAGAGAAAAGAATGCAGAGTGAAAAAACGGGCAGTGCATGTCTGGTGATTTAACTCAACTATGGGCAGGGACTGTCCGCTGGTCTGCCCATCAAACTTGCCACAAATTGTCCGATGATGGACTTCTCAGTTGTGCCCGCCAGTCACTGTCCGTTAGTGTGGACGGGACTTTACGTAATATTATCATGGATGACGACTGATATCACAGACAGTGTAGCGATAGACGTATGTTGATTTTTCCATTATCACCAATAAATATGAACAGTCTGAAAGTAATGATGGTCCCTATGTTTCTCATTAAAAGCAGTATGGCACCAATGTAAAACAAAGGTGGATTTACTTAACCCATGTTTATGTTACTGTTTTCTATATGCCGTGTTTGGCTGTTGACTGTACACATTGCCAGTGGATATTAGTTATATTTAGGTTCATGTTGAGCAACTGTCTTATGCCCCAAGCAATCCTTCGCAAATCCTCGAGCTAATAATGGTGGAATAGGGTTATAATGTCTGAGGTTGTAATGAGAGCACGTGCATATTACATCAACTGTGCCATTAGTTACAGAAATCGCTTGTATTGAATGCAAACACACATTTTATCTGCAGTGTGTTTTGTTATGCTAAACAACTGAGTAGCGTTCACTTTGTATGAAGTTGACAGGATAAAGTTAAATACGAGGATTGGAGCCAAGTCAGGTTTGATTTTTGATATAGGAGTCCACGGTAGGCTGCATCAGGTGTTCACAGAGCTACCAACATGCCAACAGCCCAGCCCCTATTATCAAACAATCATTGCCATGTTCACGGAGAGCAACTGCTGAGCCACACAATTCAGCAGTTTCAGAATATGGAGCTGTTGCCCTGGCTGAGTAACGGTGTATATTGCAATCCATTAAAGAAGACAGGTGGACCACTGTAGTTGAAGTATAAACATGTGATCTGCTGTTCATGGTGCAACAGTCATTATTGCCATCTCCCCTCCATGTCAGTACCCATGTCCGAGTGCATGCAGTTGTCGGGAAGAGGGAGGGGCAGGCAGTGAACTGGATAATGAGGTTGTGAATCGGAGTGCTTAACAGTTACACGTCCTTCATACCAATTTTTTTTTTTAATGCAAGGAAGAAGGAACAAAAGGCCAGGAGCCCGCAAACCATTCCTTCCAAGAAAAAAAAATACAATAGAGCCAAATCCAAGATCCGGTCATTTCGAGATGCCTGGACACACTGCGTTTCAAAGACTGGATCATAGGAAGTAGGAAATACACACAGACGGAAACAGTTCCAGAGTTGACCTGATTTTTTTCTATCAGTATCGGGTTGAAAGTAATCCGACATAAAGATCATGTAAAACAGCTGATAAGGCATCTCTCTACCCACCTATCAGCCCATCCCAGTTTCGCCACCTATTTTCTGGGACCCAGTCCATTTCCCACTAGTAAATCATGTTTTCCTTTTACATCTGTGCCATACTCATATTAACGAGAACCATAGGCATGAATCAATACTGTTAACTATTATTTATTGTGGCAAGAGAAAATTCCTCTGCTTTTGATGGTACAGTTTACATCCATGATGTTACTACGTAAACGCAACAAGAATAGCTCCCAATCGCTATGACAACAGGTGTGACATCAGACAACCATTCTAGGGGCGTTTCATTTATCACCATGTGATGACATAGTCGTCACCATACACTAATAATGCAGAGTTTATGTTATGTGCCACCCTGTAGAGAGTAGGTCGACTCATTCTATAGACCATATAACAAAACATGCTGGTAGACTGCGTAACGTGCCAATGTCTGCAAAACGTTAAATGGCCTGACTATCAAATTCCATAATCAATGTTAAAATGTAGCTGATTTGGCACCATGTCACCAGCGTATTATTTATCCATCCCATCGTAGCTTCCAGCCACAGTCCACTCTCCCCTACCCCTTCACTCGTCTTCTGAAGAGCGACACCCCCCTCCCACCAGCCACACCACTATCGCCCCCTCCTCACCCACCTCTCTCCTCCTGTCTCCCAGGCGCCCCACCCTGCCTCCTCCAGTGGCGCCACCTCTGCTGAAATTGCGTTGATTAAAGAGGCCAACCAGTTTCAGGTTCACAGTTCGGCAGGAGGGGGAGTCACGGTAATTGTGTGATTATTATGACAGGTGCGGGAATGCAGACAATGTAATAATGGCATATACGTTGGCCATCGGTAAATGTTGTATGGTTCGTGATGTTTGCCTAAAGTCACATTTACGGGACCTGTATTTCATGTGAATAGAATACGAATATGTATGGTGTGAAATAATTTTACCATATTCACAAAACGTTGTTATTTTCTGTATATTGTCAGGTGGGACATTGTTTATATACCACCAATAACTGTGCACAGCGGCAATGATCACAGCGTTCGGTTCGTCCTGGGAACCGAACGAAACCTGAAGTCCCATACCTATCAGTGCTACCAAATGTGGAAATTATTACACCACCTCGCTGGTGGATGGGGTGTTTCTGTTTGATATGTTGGGAACTGTTACATATCTTACTGTTGCAACATTACTATTGAAGGCCGCATGGAATTAGATGGCTGTAGTGTTCTGTGGAAAGTGGCTTACGAACGGAAATTTATTGAAGTATAAAAATGCACTAATGTACGGCATAAACCTAAAAGACTTAATCTTGTTTCCTTCATTCTTCCTCCCTCTTCTATCTTTCTTTCCTTCGTTCTTTCCTCTTCCTTCTGCCTACGGGTGACTCTACACTGAATGACAAGCCAAATGGATTCTTGTACACCAGGAAGCCATTTACTACGCTGGGTGGCAACCATAAATTATAGTGTATGGTGGTTTAGTGGGTAATTAGGTCCTTCCGATCGGATTGAGCCTGTGTAAGTTTATATCCAAGGGGTAGCTGGGGTTTATTACTCACGTAATGCCACTCAGAGATGAGTGAGGCTGGTCACTCATCTCAAATGTCAGGGCCAACTTGTCTAGCCCCGGCTCCTACGCTTCTCATGGGGCACCATAGGATTGGATGATGGATGGATATCGTATATTGGGAAATACATTGGCAAATAAAAACATTGTAACAGACAACAGTATTTATTGATTTCACAGTGTCACTATGCATGGAGGGGAAAACATTTAAAGTCTACCTATATATCTATCAATCTACTGCCAGACACCTTAATCCCGTAAGGGGTGGCCACAGACAAATCGCCTCCATGTCGCCCTGTCCAATGCCACTTCAATGCCTTGCTCCTAGCTCACATTTCCCTCTTTCATATACCTCTCCACTCCATCCCTCCATCTCATCCTCATCCTCACCCTCCCTCTCCCCCCCTCCACCTCACTCGCATGCACTCTCCTCGATAGTCTTTTGCTCTCTATCCTCTCCTCATGTCCAAACCACTTCAGTGTATATCTCCTAACGCTTTCTATCACATCTACATCCACACCACAACTCTCCTTCACTTCCTCATTATTTTGTCAGTCTGTCTCTCCATGGAATTCCACATGCTCCTCTCAAATAACTCATTTCCATTGCTCTAACTCATGTGTCCTTCCAACAAGGTCCAAGCTTCAGTTCCATAGGATAGAGTTGGTATCACAGTACTGTCATGTAGTGAATTTTTTACTCCCATGCTCACTTCCTGTTCTTTATTACGGCTTTCAAAGAATCAGCAACCTTTCTTCCCTGTCGTACCTTTCAAGCACTTCGCCCTCTAAACTTCCATCCTTTATTTCTTCCTCATCCAGCCTCACTGTACATTCAGTGACTTCATTTCTCTCAGTGATCATAACTTTACTTTCCCTTACATTCACCTTTAGATTCCGTTTCTTACACACACTCCCAAACTCATTCACCAAGCGTTGTATGTAAAGCAGTAATTGTTAAGTGTGGCAAAACTCCACGATCGCTTATGGAGAAATGCAACAACGGGTGTGACTGGTGTACAGAAATGTGGCTCTGAATGGAAACACCCTCAAGAGCTGCAGATTGACCTATACGATCTCTTAAGCATGAGTGTAATGCGCATTTGATATTTACGGTTAAAACGATCATTTTTTATCACAGAGTGAATACTCTACACTTTATTAACTGGGCACTCTCATACATGTGATGTTATCTATCTATTTGTCTGTTTATCTATCTATCCATCAGTCTGTCTGTCTGTTTTTTTTTTTGTTTTTTTTTTAAGATTCGCCACACTGGTGTAGCACGGGCTCAGGGTGGAGAGCCCGTCAGAGGAGCGCAGTAAACAAGGGGGCGTCCTCTGCATGGCGACAGAGGACGCTGGCGTGGGGGGGGGCAGAGCCCATCCCCCGGACAAATATATACCAGTGCAGTGGCTGGAGGGTAACTCCAGCCTGTCTGTTTCCCTCTCTACTTATCTATCTACGAGTACATGGCGGTGTTGGCCGTGAAATCTTATTTCATATTAGAACAGCATTACTATAGCGTCAACAGCAAGTCATTCCCGCAATGTGCCATCTGCCGGTGTATTCCCTTCATCCCTCCCCGCCTACCAGTAGTCGTCAGTATTGACCGTGTGTTAGTGTGTGTGTATGTGTGTGTGCCACGCCCTGTTGCCAGACTACCACAACCTTCCGTTAATAACTTTTCATATTTATCTATCGGCTACTCATGCATCCCACAGCAAAAGCACAAAACATTTCAATATTTGTTTTCACTGTAATCTTTGTGGAGAAGATTGTTAGATGGAGTATACCTGGAGAAGAGAGTTTGTGAATTGAGAACGGAGGCAAAATGATCGAGAGGAGAGGTGAGCGAGGCCAGTGGAGGTGGAGTTGGTCAGAGTTTGAAGACGGCAGGGTGAGGATGTTTCACGCATCTGCTTGTTCTTCCCTCTATGGCTGCTACAGTAAGCACTCATTGCTGTTTTTTAACAATCATAAAATGGCCCAAATATATATTGTAATTATTACAGTGTAGTTATTTTGGTGCTATTCTGGTTCCGTCAGGAAGCTTACTTTTTCCTTAACGGTTTATTTCTGATTCTTATCCTTTACTATGTTCATTTGTGTTATTCGTGCAATCTATCTCGATGATATAAGAAGCACGAAAGAGGATGTTTGTAGGTAGTTTACAAAATAAATAGATAAGGAAGAGACGGTAGGGAACCCTCTTTCCCGACGAGAATACGAACCTTAGTCCGAAAATTTGCATTATTATCTCCGCCAAGGAAGTTGCAGAAGGTTATATAATCACCCCCGTTTGTTTGTCCACAAGCTATCTAAAAAGGGGGCGGGTTACAATGGAGTTAAGTGAAATTTTGTGGATATTTAGATCATGGGCGAAAGTAGAATTGATAAAATTTTGTTCATCTGAGTTCTAGTCCCAGTTCAGGACTGTTATTTGTTTAACCATAAGTTACCAGAAAACATATTGATGGATTTAACTGAAATTTTGTGGTTTTGTGGGTCCTGGACTAAGCAAGGCTTGATTAACTTTTGATTGTGATTTGTGATGTCTGGTTGTGCGTTGGAGGAGTTATACACTATCTATGCGCGCTTACCTTGTTGGCGAACGTTATCGAAAATTACGTATGATAATTTTGATGTATCAAAAAGTTCGTAAAAATAGAGGCCAATAATATAGACTGGCTATATAAATGATCATACATGTATATTACTTTACTGTTTAGATTTGTAAAAGAAAAGAAAGTCCTTTTCACTGAAGAAGGTGAGGAACTACGAGTAAGAACAGTTGAGCTCTGCAAGTAGAGTCATACAGCAAGTTTGAAAGTAAATATGGAGAAGGCGAAAGTTATACTAAACAGACATATCTAGTTCCTTTCAGTAAAAATCGAAAGAGAATTAGAACTAGTATAGACAGCACTCGGAGAGCATATGTCTCTGCCAACGCCTATACCAGACAGATCGCCACTAAAACTTAACCAATTCTTCCTAGGCTCATGACCCACATCTGCACAAAACTTAACTGACAGGTTTTTGAGACATCTTTTGGACCAATACACAACCTCCTCCAAATTTCGTTTGCTGAGGTAACGAGTTGAAGAATACATGTGTATCAAAGGCAGACAATTAAGGGTGCAGCCACACTTGCTCCAAACAGGGGTCCGTCCAACGTTCAGACTCGGATATTACATTATCTCTAACCCGGTGCTTCGTTTCATCTTCTCGATCACATGTTTCGAGGAAGTGTGGCCGGACCCTTTGACTACGGAAACAAAGAAGTAAGATGAATATGACCGAGAGCTTTTGGGAATCCGAGGAACTGCCTGAAGTATGTGCCTGCTCTTTTGTTTAAGGGGCTAGTATACAAGCACTGTCAATTTTCTGTTCTGACTTATAGCTTAGAACGTTTGATTTTGATCGAATCGTTGGATACGTAAAGTTTGGGGAGCTTTGAGAAGGACTGATAGTAGTATGCTGAGTATCATAATTAACGATGAACAAAAAGAAATATTGATGGATATGAGACGAATGTTGAGGATATAATCACTATAGTCTAAAGACAAAATAAAGAACAGTTCATGAGGTAGCCAGGTAAAAAAAAAAAAAAAAAGATAACTGATGTACAGTCAGGTAAATGAAGTGGCAAGCCAGAGATGGGGTGCAAAGTAGCAGATAGGGAACAAGATGCAGAGATGAAAGCAGGAGATTTACTAGAGTTTGATAGAATAGACTAACAGTTAACAGGTCAACGTGAAGAGATATAGGAGAGGCATTCATCCTGGAGCGGGCTAACTATTTATAGTATTGCCCGTGGATTGCGCAATTACCTTTTTATCCCACCCGGTGGTGCGCAAAAAATGAAGAAACAAATGTTTTTTTCTCGTTTACTATACACTTGAAGATCCAGGGCATCATCTGGTGGAAAAAAAAAAATTATCTTTCTCTCTCCGTCTTTATATAGGGCCATGCGTAAATTTACATAGGGGAGTCGTGAAAAAATGAAAAAAAAAGTTTATTTTTAACTTGAAGATAAAAATCCAGGGCATCATCTGGTGAAAAGAAAAAAATCTCTCTCTCTCTCCGTCTTTGCGTAGCGCCGTGAGTAAGTTTGCGAAGGGATGGAGTAGTTAGCGGCCAGCACAGCCTGAGCTGTGGCTCGCAACACGACGCTACCGAGCCTGAGTTGTGGCTCGCAAAGCACGGGTTGTGTGTACATTAACACACACACACACACACACACACACACACACACACACACACACACACACACACACACACACACACACACTATTTATCTATAACCAGACGTCATTATCCCGTAAGAGGTGGCCAAAACAAATCGCTTCCAAGTCGTCCATTACGCTGCCCTTCCCTCAACTCACTGCCCTCTGTGTCATATACCACTCCACTCCATCCATCCATCTCATCATCGGTTTCCCCACCACTTTCCCCCCTCCACCTCACTTACATAAACTCTCCTCGTTAGTCTCTCACTCTCCATCCTCTCAACATGGCCAAGCCACCTCAGTGTATTTCTCCTAACTCTTTCTATCACATCCACATCCACTCAGCAACGCTCCTTTACTTCCTCATTTGTCAGTCTCTTTCGCCATGCAGCTCCACATGCTCCTTTCATATAACTCATTTCCACTGCACTCACTCTTGACTTGAGTCCATCCAACAAGGTCAATGCTGCACTTCCATACGTTTGAGTTGGTATCACAGTACTATGATGCAGTGACTTCTTTTGCTTCCAAGCTCACTTCCCTATTTCTTACCACTGTCTTCAAAGAACCAGCAACATTTTTTTTCCCTGTTGTACCCTTTCAAGCACTTCATCCTCGAAACTTCTATCCTTACTCATCGCACTACAAAAGTACTTAATTGCACTCGCATTCTCCATTTCCTCGCCATCAAGCCTCACTGTGCGTTCATTGGCATGCATTTCTCTCGAAAAACACAACTTTACTCTTCCCTACATATACCTTTAGAACAATAAAGTATCATCTGCAAACAACAAAACAGGAAGTTCCAAACACTGCGCTCTCTCATTAAACCCACTCCAACATGCACCGCTCTACCTTGTAACCCTTTTATAACTCCATCCATATACAGATTGAACAACCATGGAGACATGACTTGTCCCTGTTTCAGTCCAACACTCTGACAGAAAAATTCACTCAGTTCACCATCGACACGCATTGCAGCCCTAGCGCCCTCATACTGCATATACTCTTCACGGCATTCAACAGCTTCTCATTTCCTCTATATAGTCTTAATATATCCCACACTCCTTGTATCGCCACTCTGTTATTTTCTTTCTCCAAATCCATAAATGCCGCATACAACTTCTTTCCCTTCTCAAGAAACTTTTTCACTAAACACCTTAGGATGAATATACGATCTACACAACCTCTTCCCTTTCTAAAACCTCCCTTTCTTCTTTAACTTATTTTCCTCTTATTTCTCGAACTCTGTCAATAAGTATCCTACCATATTCTCTTACAATTACGCTAAGAAGACAAATGCCGCTATGATTACCTCACACCTTTTTTTCCCCTTTTCCTTTGAAGTGGGAAATAACTCTACCTCACTTCCAATCCTCCAGAACTTATCCTTCCTCCCAGGCTAGTCTGCACGCCTTTCATATCCATTCTACTACTATCTCTCCTCCTTTCTACAGTATTTCACCACATATTCCATCAGTTCCTGGGGCTTTCCCCATTTTGATTTTTTTCATTGCTTCCACTACTTCCCCTCTATTGATCTCCTCCTCTCTCAACTCCTTCCTTCTCCCAGCCATTCTCCAGCCACTTATTCTTGCCTTGTTTCATTGTCCATGTTTAACAATTCCTTAAAGTGTTCTCTCCATCTGCTCACTCTGTTTCCATTCTCAACTAACAGTCTAGCTTTTTTATCTTTCATTCCCGTACAACCTTCTTTATCGTCCTGTCTATCTCTCTTTATCTCGTTCGGGAACATATTCTTACAGTCCTACAATTTGACAGTGAAATTCTTTCCAAACTCCTCGTCTACTCTCCTCTTACTTTCTCTTACTAATCTTTTCACCTCTCTCATTTTCTCTATATAAAGATTTCTATTCCGTCTCTCAACTTCCTCCATCACTCTGCTTCCCGTCCACGCGCTATATGCTTTCCTTTGCACCACAGCTTGTCTCACCTTTTCATTCCACCTCACTGTTCCTTGTACTTCCTTTCGTCTTCTCTTCACCCCACACACCACCGCACATGCTGCACAGATTCTTCTGTGAATACCTTGCACATACCTACCACCATCCCCATCTGCTCCAAATCATATTCACCCAATTGCTTCTCATTTTCTGCCTTATATTCTGCCACCTTTTCATCCTCTGGAAACCTTTCTACCCTCTTTGCATGGACTGCTTCCTCCTGCACTTTTCTCCTATTTTTCTAACGCATTTGTACCTTGACTTTCGTCACCTTCAAGTGGTGGTCAAAGAATCTGTTTCCCCTACGTCTGTGTGCTCTCGCATCCAGCAACTATCTTCTCATTCTCTCATCCACTCGCACAATCAGTAATTGCCTTCCATTCATTCAGCCCACCAACCACATTTCTAATCACTAGCCATTCACACCTGTGGATCATTTTATGCCTCAAGGGGGTATTGGCAATTACCAACCCTCTCCCTGCACAATTGTCCACCAGACCATTACCATTCTCATCCACTTCTGCAGGCACACCCCCACTCACCAGCTACTACAACCATCATCATATTCCATACATTTCCATTCATATCTTTAGTCAAAAACACTTTCTCAGTACTCTCAAATTTTTCTATGCTTTCACTCTGCTTGCAGTGTCTTCTGTCAGCACACTCACAATTGCCTCTTATTTTCAGTTTTACCCACACAATCCTTGGACTAACTGATCATTACTATCTTACATTCTCATTCCATCCTATGCACATTAAAGCACATACACCCTCCTTTACAATCTCATTCTCACCTACTCACACACATAAACCCAATTCATGTTCCCAGTCTCTCACACATTCAAAAAATCATTTGGTCTCAGTCAATCCACATATGTCCACTTTTGCATCCTCAAGCACCTGGACAGTCTTTCATTTTCACCTCATCATTTACACACACACACACACACACCACACACACACACACCCACCTGGCAAGATTTAGGACAGGATCTGGTTACTTCCATTAGGAACCTCATGAATCCGGCCGACGTCCTTTTTAATATGGGATTATATATATACACACACACACACACACACACA
>JAGKTI010029348.1:0-12683 GCA_018397915.1 Birgus latro | reverse complement strand
CAGACCACCACCGAGTACCTCCTTGGGGGACGATCCATGCCTGCTTTCCCGGTTGCTTTCTCACTCCTGGGTGGCATCCAGTCATCTGTCTCTGTCTTAGGTTAGCATGCAGGATTTTTTTCCTTCAAGCCAGTTCTCCTCCTTGTTGAGATCAAGAGTATTTGAGCTTACCAGGCATTAGGACGTCTAGGCTCATATTCTCGACGGATAAGAAAGCTCCCTAACACGTCATCTTTACTATTTATTTTGGAATATGGCTAGGTAATGAGGTAATGTCATTTTGTACTGTATTTATGCAGGGTATGGTGATGTTGGAATGATTTAAGTATAACTAACATACACAGAAGAGGACAGTAAAGGTGTTAAAAGCATAAGTAAATAACTAATGAAGAGATGTTGAGGAGCTTCCTTAACCTGCCAAGTCCCATCGACGTACGGTGTACGTCGCTACTTTTTTCCGCGGACAGACCCAACGACGTACATCGTATGTCACGCAATTGCAAGGCCCATTGTGTGCACATTTTTCAACATTTGCGGTGATTTTTGGTAGGCATATGTGGGAGACCTTGCTCTATCTGCTGTCAAGCAGGGATACTGCCTGGCCCCTCCTAACCCCCCATCCCCCCACACTGGGCAATTCACCAGTTAGCAGCAACCTAGTCAGTAAAGGTATGTTGCCCCACGGTCTCTCTAATGACGAAATTCATGGTGAAAGTGATTCCTGAGGTGGAAGACAAAGAAACAAAGAAGCTAGAGGTAGAAACAAACAGAAGTGATGAGGTGGTAATGTCCTAAAGGAAGGTGCCATATACTGGGGTTTTGGGTACGTGAACAATGCTTATAAACGCCTATATTATTGTGTGAAAACCATTACAGATTTTTACTACACATAAATTCGTACCAAATAAATGAAATAAATACGTAATTTAAAGTGGCTTGAATTAGTCAACCCTTCCATAGTTCGTTTTCATAGCCAGGTACCCTGAAAAAGAAGGAAAATGTAAGGTTGAGTGACACCTGCATCAACATTTTTTACCTCAAGATCGTGATTTCACTATGAATTTTCGATGTTTCTCACCAAAAGTGAAGGTTTCAGCCAAAAAACAAAAAGTCGAAAATCGGTCGGGATCTGGGGGTAGGCTGGGTAAAAAACCGGTCAGGACTCAGAGGGTTAACTAATGAGAATATGAGTTCTTGTGCTAAGTGGGTTGTTTATTAAATCAGTCAACATCCTCACTTAATTGCTTTGTTAATTTCGTGGAAACAAACAGGTTACCAAAACATTATTACCTTAAATCCCAAGATGTTATATAACTGTCCTTCTTGCTACTGAGAGATGTCACATCTTTGAGGGGATCCATTGTAGTGAAGTGTTTAATGGAGACTATCTAATCCCTACACTGTAAGAATCTCTTGTAAGTTTATAATTACCTGAATATATAAACAGCATCTCAAGGGTTACTGAGCAAAACTAATCTACTCCAACCCCACTCCACTGCCAGGTAACCCCACTTAGGTATATCTACTGTAATCCCTTCACTATAAGAATCTCTCCTGTGTTTATAACCACCTGAATGTATAAACGAGTCTCCATGGTTAAGAAGCAAACCTAACCTATTCCAACCGCACTTCACTGCCAGGTTTCCCCACTGAGGTATACCTGTTTGGGACCCAGTTCAACATGATCCTCTTAGGCACGTTACCAGCCACACTCCTCATCAATCAAGTCCTACTCCCTGTTTTCTACAACCTCAAGCTCGTCTCTCTCTACCAGGTCTGTAACAAAACTCAGTGCCTCTCTCTCTCTCCCCCCTCTCTCTCTTGCTGCTTCCAAATTCTTCATACAGTCTCGAAAAGATCTACCTTTCAGTTACCCCTTCAATATGGCACAATCTACCCTTCAGCTGCCCCTTCAATATGGAAAAATCTACTCTTCATATACCTCTTCAATATAATGTCTTTCTCTATGACATACTAACCACTGCCACACGATCATATTCACCACGTGAAAGATTGGTGTCCAGTTTCTCTTGCTGCTTCTGTAATCTTGATGTCCAATTTCTCTCTCTTTACATTTCTGTGATTCTGATGTCCAATTTTTCTCTCTTTTCACTTCTGTAATTTTTATGTTCAGTTTCTCTTTCCACTTCTGTTATTTTGGTGTCCACTTTCTCTCTTTCTACCTCTGTAATTTTTGTTTCTCTCTTTCCACTTCTGTAAATTTGATGTCCATCTTCTCCCTCGCTCCACGTCTGTAATTTTGGTGTTCACTTTTTCTCTCTTCCCACTTCTGCTATTTTGATGTCCAGTTCTTTTAATCTCTGCAGTTTTGTACCCATCTTCTCACTCCACTTCTGTAAACTTGGTGTCCAGTCTCTCTCATGTCACTTCTTTAATTCTGCTGTCCAGTCTCTCTCTCTCTACTGCTGTAATTCTGTCATTATATATATAATTAACCACGACATCATTAACTACAAAATAATTAACCCCAATAACATTAATTAACCACAACAGTACATCAACCTTCGCTACAAGTCTCCCATCCTGCACAAGATGTCCTCACTGTGTATGGTGTTGGTGACGCATGTGTCCATTGCGGTCAAGCTCTACATCCCCTCCATTGCCCTGTACACCGTCACTGGACTCTCACCCTGGGCCTCTATGCTGTCTATGGGCCTCGTGTGTGCTTTCTACATCAGTGTGGTAAGTGTGGTGGAAACTACGCACACACACACACACACACCTGATGGTGTGGTTGATGCAGCGCTTAACTCCCAATCCAAGCGACCCGAGTTGAAGCCCCACTCAGGCCCCACTAGTTGTGTGGGCGGGGTGAGCTCCCACCTCTAAGAGTAGCTTAAGGCATGCTGTGGTGGAAGATCTGCAACAGTCCGAAACTCGGGGTACAGATTAAGCAGTCTGTCCCTTTGTGCCTACATTTCACTCCAGCCTCAGTGAGGCTCAGTAATATGTCAGTGCTCCTCAGCTGCAGCCAAGGTCAGCCTGTCGACTGCCTTAGGTTAGGGTATTAGATTAAGAACCTGCGTATTTTCAGCCAACGGCTGCAATAAATAAACCAAAAATTATTATTACTACCACACACACACACACACGGGCATCGTCTGGACCTTCTACCTGTTATTTTTTGGGACTGAAAGGGTTAGATACAGCCTTCACTAATACTTTCAGTATTGAATCTTACCTATGGGTAATACAATCATATTTTGAACTGACAACAGTACAAAATAAGCATGGTTTCACTTTCACAGACCATTTCAAAGCTCACTGTTCCCAGGGGGTAACAAATAATATATCAGTGGGTGTGCATGAACATGATGTAGACAATGTACTACTGAGGTCTCTAACATTGATTCAAGCCTTACAATATAGAACAAGATGGTGATCAGTGACTTTTGGAGCTTGGTGACATAGTCTTCGAAACCAGGGACACTTTTCAGAATACAGTGTAAAAGTTTCATAATTCTTCGAGCAAAACATGGAGCAATACTCTCGACCTTAACTCTACAACGGAGTGATTTTGATGGCATTACTCTCTATACACCTTTCACCTTAACTTGGCCCAGATTTTCAACATTTTGCACCTTATTTCACGAACCTCAGTAGCAGAAAGCGAGAAATAGTCAATGCTATAATTTTACACCCTTTCCACAGCGCTTATTCGTGGTTAGCATCATATTGTGTTGCTCTATTGGTATAACTAAAAATTCCAGGTGGAGAGATTACAATTTTAATTCAAGTTAGAGTAAAAAGAGCATAGTGTCAACCTTACTGGATGGAAAGATATCTGCGTTTCTCAAGTTCGAGTTAGATACAGGCTTTCTTTACTATGTCTCATGGTACAGTGAATTGTCAGGCAGTAGCAAAAACAAAGTAATAATAATGTCCTCTGGTGTGCGTCAGGGTGGTGTGCGAGCAGTGGTGTACACGGATGTACTGCAGACACTGGTGATGTACAGTGGGGTGATTGTGGTGGTAGTACTCTGTTGTGCTAATATCGGTGGCCTGCAAGCTGTCTGGACCATTGCTGAGAAGGGAAGCCGGATCGAATTCTTTAAGTTAGTCCCTCCTACATTTCACTTTCTGTTCACCTTAACGACTTTTGCTATGATAAAATTTTTCTTTCCTTCTCTCTCTCTACCCTGTACTGCACTAGGGACATAGATATACATCCCCCTCTAAAATGCCGGCAATGTAGATCTATGTCTTACAGCACTGAGAAATCATTGCAAGCAACCAAAGTAAAATGGAAGGTCATAACATATCTCTCTAACTTCAGACATTCCTCTATCATGCTTAAAACACTGACTCAGGGGTGTGGGAGGCGGCTGCCAGTCTTCACAGACTCACAGTTGCTCTGCTCACTCAGTAACCTTGAAGATTTCAGGGGTAGAGTGGCACCAACCTGACTCGATTCAACCAACTTTCTGGCTCTGATGATTACTTTTATTACAGCCAGGGATCTTATATTGATGTATTAGCCCACTTAGCAACACACACAAAAAAATCAGTTCACAGGCTCAAAGCCGCAAACCTCAAAGATTTCAGAGATTGAGTGGCACCATTCTGACTTGATTCAACCAACTTTCTGGCTCTGGTGATTACTTTTATTAGTGACAAGGATCTTATATTAATTTATTAAGTCCATTAAGTCAAAAAAGAAAAAAAAAATCCTTTTTTTTTTTTTTTTTTTGCCAGCATGGTACTGGTTAATACTACCTCCAGACGAATTAGTTCAGTTCTGGAGAGGTCTTCTGTACCAAAGAATTTATTAAGAGTTTGTATTAAGACTTCATCCATTTTCCCACCTGTAGGACCATACATACCTCCCTAGGCTGATAACTTGGACTAAATGGGTTAAGCTTGTAATTAAACTTGGACTAAATGGATGAAACCTGTAATCAAACCCTTGGATTAAACGGATTATGCCTGTAATTAAACTTGGATTAAGTGGATTATACCTGTAATTAAACTTGGACTAAATGAATTAAGCCTGTAATTAAACTTGGAATAAATGGATTAAGCCTATAATTAAACAAGGATTAAATGGATTATGCCTGTAATTAAACTTGGATTAAATGGATTATGCCTGTAATTAAACTAATGGATTATGCCTACAATTAAACTTGGACTCAATAGATTATGCCTGTAACTGAACTTCAGCTGAATGGATTAAGCCTGTAATTAAACTGGGCTAAATGGATTAAGCCTGTAAACACGGATTAAATGGATAAGCCCGTATTTAAACTTGGACCAATTGGATTAAGCCTGCAACTAACCAAACTAATACCAGTGCTACTTACAAATACTACTTAACACTGCTACTCCCCAGCTTCGACCCCAGTCCATTCAAGCGACACACCTTCTGGACCACCACCGTCTTCGGGTTCCAAATAATGTTCATCGGTGTGGGAATCAACTCGGTCACGTACTTGAGGCTTGCGTCCGTTTCAACACTCCGCACAGCTCAAAGGTATGGAACTATTGAAATCTCTCTCTCTCTCTCTCTCTTTTTCTGTCTCCACCTTCAGTTCTGATGCTTAACTGATTAATGCCAAAATGGTGCTAGTCATGAAGAAGTGCAGAGGAAAGTGTAGAGC
Source organism: Birgus latro (assembly GCA_018397915.1). Lineage (NCBI taxonomy): Eukaryota > Metazoa > Arthropoda > Malacostraca > Decapoda > Coenobitidae > Birgus > Birgus latro. Next base: position 7,065 of record JAGKTI010029348.1, on the reverse strand, counting down.
CGTAGTACTGCCTTATTCTGCCAGTAAGTTGTGGGAAATAAACCGTCACCACCATTATCTTCAACATATCATCACCATCATTATTATCTGCATGTGTTTCACAATAAATGGTCCCTATTATTTCCAGACTATGCCTATTAGCCTATGCTGGCATGGCAGGCATGTGTATCCTAACCTGCGTGACAGGACTGGTGGCATATGCGGCCTACCACACCTGCGATCCCCTAACCTCTGGCCGCATCCAGAAGCCTGACCAGGTGATACCCTACCTGGTGATGGACAAGCTGAGTCACCTGCCTGGTCTACCTGGGGTGTTCGTAGCAACAGTATATGGTGCAGTGTTAAGGTCAGTCATCAGAGGCAGTATTCTCGTAGGTTAAGGATGGTCCCTAACACCTCTTCCTTAGTGATTTATTTCTGGATATGGCTGGTTATCCATTTGAACATTACATATGCAGAGAATGGCAACTCTGGAAGGATTTTGAAAGGAGATATGACGAAAAAACGATTTACCCTTCTCTGTTTTTCTACATTTGGCACGACGACATGGGTCTTGGTTCAATTTGGCTCAAAATTTAATCAGGTAATCAGGTCACTGCCAATGATCCCTATAATTTTGATCATAACTGCACCAGTAGTTTTCACGGAAAATTGTTAACAGACTGACAGACACAAACAGACAACCGAGTGAAAACAATACCTGTCTCCAAGCCCCTCCGGCGAGAGGACAGGTAATAAACTGTTTCTTAATTATAGTCTAAGATTTCCTTGAGTATCTATGCTAAGAATGTGTAGTCGTCTTCAGGAGATGGCCAAGTTCAGTACGTAATTTTTCTCTCTTGAAAATAATTTATAACCTATCTATCTACAGCCTTAGTCACATAAGGGGTGGCCACAAACAAATCGCCTCCATGTTGCCCTGTCCTCAGCCATTTTGCTGCCCTCCCCCCAACTCACACACCCCCTCCCTCATGAATCTCTCCACTCCATCCCTACTACTTGGTAATGTTCAGTATATGTCTTCCTTACGTATATAGTCTTTCTCTTCAGAGTAAGACCCTTAGTACGTAATCTCTTTCTTCAATAGGTCATTATAAGTATATGGCTTCAGTATATAAACATTTTCTTCAGTACCTTATAATTTTCTTCATTAAATGATCTTCTGAATATATAATCTCCTTAGATATATAAACTATTTCTTCAGGATGCAATCCATTTTCCTCAGTACGTAATCCATTTTCTTCGGCATGCAATCCACTTTCCTAAGTACATGTTCTTAACTTACATATTTTTCTTCTTCCTCAGTACGTTGTCAAGTTATCTCAATGGAATGGCGTGTGTAATTTGGGAAGACATTTTAAAGCAGCGACCCTATTTTGCCAGCCTCTCCCCTGCTGCTGCCACCAATGTTGTCAAGATCATATGTTAGTGGATTTACATTCACTCTCTCTCTTTCTCTCTAATAATGGAGCTGTATTGATGAGGAGTAGACCTGAATCAACCCCTATTCTTCAGTACTGTAATTATAAGTGTGGAGTCGATTTAAATAAATCTTCCATCTTTCCTGATTTTACACAGTGCTTTTGATATAATTACAATGTCTGAACTCTTGTGTTAGGCAATGGCTTTAAAATTTTTAGTAATAAATCCACATCCGTCTCCTGAAAATATCCAAACAAAACTGACAAGTTTTTGACATGGGAAAACACGCAGTCCTCCTTTCTCTTCCAGGATTTTAGACATTACTATTGCGTCTCTCTCTCTCTCTTCCAGTATCAATAACTTAGATTTATAACTCATCCTTCCATCCCTCTATCACCATCCTCTTTCTGCCATTCTATTCTCTTCCCTCTACCTCTCAACATTCCACAACATCCTTCCTTCCATCCTTTTCCTCAATGTTCCTAATCCTCTCACTCTGCTCATCTCTTTTCCATACCCCATCCTTCCGTCCATCCCCTCTCCTATCCATGTCCCATCTATCTCAAAATTACACCTCCTACCCTTCCCTCCATCCCCTCTTCTCTCCACGTCCCATCCATCTCACCACTTACCCCCCCCCCCTTCCCTCCCCCCCCTCTTCCTCCCACCCCCCCCCCCCCCTTTTCCTCCATCCCCCATCCATCTCACCACTCCCCCTCACTCTTTCCTCCCCATGCCACCACCCACCCCTCCCCATTTCCTCTCCATGCCACCATTCACCCCTCCCCATTTCCTCTCCATGCCACCATCCCCCCCTACCCCTTTACTCTCCATGCCACCACCCACTCCTTGCCCTTTACTCTCCATGCCACCACCCACCGCTCCCCCTTTCCTCTCCATGCCACCACCCACCCCTTCCCCTTTCCTCTCCACGCCACCACTCACCCCTTCCCCTTTCCTCTCCTTGCCCCATCTCACCATTTCCTCCCATCCTTCCTCTATCCCCCATCCCATCACTTCCCCCACCTTCTCCATCTGTCCTCCCCTTCTCCCCCAGCATGCGTGGAGGGTGTACTGGTCACTGGACTGGGGTTACTGGTGGGTGAACTGGGACCGGCCATGCAAGTTCTGAACGTGATAAACTCTGCCTTAACGGCTCCCATTCAAGGGGTCATGCTGGGTGGGGTCCTGCTGCCTGGAGTCAACTTTAAGGTAAGGTAATGTCTGACATGGCTCGTATCTCTGATTGGGGTAAAAATAATCTTGTTATTTTTAATGCATCAAAAACTCAGTTCTTACATTTATCAACCCAACAAAATCTTCCTCAGGATTACCCACTAATGTTTAATAATGAACAGTTATGTCCTGCATCATCTCTGAACATGCTTGGGGTTTCATTCTCTCGGGATTTGTCTTGGAAAGAGTATATTACATCTCTTGTGAAATCTGCTTCCAAGAGATTAGGTGTGCTAAGCCGATTCCGAACTTTCTTTACCCCTGCACAGTTGTTGACCTTGTACACGGGTTTTATTCGCCCGTGTATGGAGTACAACTCTCATGTGTGGGGTGGCTCACCACATTCAGCTCTTCTCAATAGGGTGGAGTCAAAGGCTTTTCGTCTCATTAACTCTCCTCCTCTTACTGATTCCCTTCAACCTTTGTCTCTTCGCCACACTGTTGCATCTTTATCTCTCTTCTATCGCTACTTCAATGGTCACTGTTCCTCTGAACTGTCTGCTTGCATCCCTCCACCTCTACGACGGGCACGTAGTACCCGTCTAGCAACAAAATCTCATCCCTTTTCTGTCCAACTCTCTAATGCAAGAGTTAACCGTTACTCCCAGTTGTTCATTTATGCAACTGGTCAACTCTGGAACTGTCTTCCTCTGTCTGTATTTCCTACTTCCTATGATCTCCAGTCTTTCAAACGCAGTGTGTCCAGGCATCTTGAATTGAACGGATCTTGAATTTGGCTCTCTTTTGTATTGTTTTTGCTTTTTCATGGAAGGAACAGTATGCAGGCCTGTGGCCTTTGGTTCCTTCTTCCTTGCATAAAAAAAAACTTATACATCTATCTGTGTCTGCATCTATCTATCTGTATGTCTATAAACTCAGGAGCTGTTTCTTAACCCCTTAACCACGGGTTGTCACTTCCGTGACGCTCGGGTGCAATGGATCATACCGCGGGGCATCACTTTTGTGATTCTGTGTTGTTTTGAATTTGCCCGGGCTTTCAGCTAGTGACTTGTATCATCTATCAGCACTGACAATGCCCAGCAATAGTCAGAGCTGATAATGTCATCAGTACACCCATCCATTGTTCACAATTTAGCCATTTTCCCCCATTCTAGACCCCTCCCTACCTCCCCTCCATTACACTCTTGTGTCGTCTGCTCAGTTGCTCTGCGCTACGCAAATCTTCCCCGGATTTTTCCATTGATTTCATCCATTGAAGAGAGCCCTATGCCCTATTCTTATACAAAATAATATATACAGTATATAAAAAAAATAAGGCAACTGATAGTGCCATACACCTGGAATTGGCTAATTATCACTTGGCAACATTCAACCTGCACTCGTTCGCTAATTTCGCCTGCTTTCTTTCCCCGTGAAATATGCCGTATGAGCTATTCTCGTAATATAAATGTATATAAGAAAGGAAGGAAGAAGTCTGAGTGATATTTATATTCACCTGGAACAACCTAATTTATGTACTGTCTAAGTTTCCTGCGACTTATTTCTTAGCATATACATCAGCTGCTGACATTTTCAACTCTTGGCTACCGAAATAGGTACAGTACACTCAGTTCACTGTCGTCCTTCAAGGTGAAATTACGTTGAAGTCACGCCCCTCCATTTCTGCCACTTTTGTGCCCATTATAAAAGGCCCTGTGACCTCTACCCCTCCTAAACATCATGTGGGAAGTGGTAAAGGACTATAGATATATATAAGTGTAATAAAGTGCTAGAAATAATAAAGTGTGAGTGTGTATATGACTAAGAAATACCAGCAGCGAATTAGTGTGAGTGGGAGGCTCGTACACGCTCGTATTTTACATTGCTTTCACGTTTTTTTTCTTCTGGGTATGGTTTCCAAATTACTTGGAAATCATTGAATAGTGTTTCTAGTGATAATATCAGGCAATGGTATTCATATTACGGGATGTCTGGAAGCGTAAAGTGGAGACTTAGTTACACAACTTCAGAAGTCTCCACAAGTCCTACGGTAGTCGACGAGTGCTAAAAAATCATCCAAGGAGAAAGCTGAAGGTATGTGCCATAAGCATATGTAATTATAATATTCTAGGACTAATAACTGATTTTTGGCAAATATTTTTTAAAAGTCAGTCGAAGCATGGATTTGCCCTGCGGGATGGGCACGGTGAGCCTCCGACAACCCCAAGGTTAAGAGGTTAATATACACACACACTCACACAAAGAAATAACGAACAAAAAGACAAATCCATAAAGATGAAGCAGTAAGACCAGATCACACACACACACAAAGCCCCCTTGACGTTTCAGGGCAGGAGCTCACATATATGGTAAAGACTTAACTTAATTTTGATGCTGTAATTACAAAACTAACAAGCGCCTTTTTCTTCCACTAATTACTATATACTCTACTGACTCCACCACCCTGCCTGACCCACCGTCATCCTGACTCCACCACCTTGCCTGACCCACCTTCATCCTGACTCCACCACCCTACCCCACACACCTTCACCCTGACTCCACCACCCTGCCCCACACACCTTCACCCTGACTCCACCACCCTACCCCACCCACTTCACAACATGGTTTTAGGCCATTACACTCAACAAACACTTCTTAAAGACCTTACAGAGAGAATCTTTGATGGCATGAATTCAGCTAGGCCACAACACAGAACACTCCTGGTCACACTAGACATTAGCAAAGTTGTTGATGCCATCCCCTGCCACAACCAAAATATTCAACACAAATATGCACAATAACACAAAAAGATGGCTAGCAAACTACTTAGCAGGCAGATGTGCACATGTAACATTTGCCGGTCAGTCTTCGAACATCAGAAACTTCACAAGTGGCATCCCCAATGATCTGTTTTGTTCCCTACACTCTTTGACCTATACGTGCACGACATACCCACACCCCACACCCCACAAATTCCTATGCAGATGACATAACACTTACATAGACACACCTAAATGCAAACACAGCGGCACACATCCTCCAACCTTACCTCAACACACTACATGAATAGTTCACCCAACCTTACCTCAACACACTACACGAATGGTTCACCTCAAACAGGCTCAAAATGGCCCCTACCATATCTACAGCAGAACACAGTCACATTCCACACCTCACCATTAACAACACTCCCCTACCACACACACACACACACACACACACACACAAATCCTTGGCATAACATACAATACATCAATGTCATTTAAACAACACATCACAAACATCACAAATAAATTAACACCAAGACTCAATGCCTTGAGGTCACTTGCCCATACAACACTTGAACACAACAAAGAAACCACCACCACAGTATACAAACAATTTATACGCTCAGTGATGAATTATGCAAGCCCTGCTTGGGCTCCTAAACTCACTAAAACACTCTATAACACTCTTCAGACCATATAGAACAAGGCCCTAAAAATAATCATAGGCTGCACAGCTACTACACCCACAGACCACCTACACCGAGAAACCAAAGTCCTCAAAGTCAAGGATCGTCTAGACATGAGAGGCACCCAAATTCTCGCTGCAGCCTCCACAAACCCACAACATCCACTTCACTACATGGCAGCACACCCATACACACCAAGAAACATCAAAACAACACCCAGCACACGATATTATACGCAAATACTGTCATCTCTCCCCCCTTACTCGCCTCAAACCAGCTTCCAGAAGCATATCCATACTCACATCACTCACCGCTCCATTCAGTCACTTAAAGACAACATATAGTTGCATGCATGGCCTCTTGATATCCATCCTTCTGAATCCTATCTCCCTCATGAGGACAGGGTCCACCTGGCCAGGCTGAGATGTGGCATCATCCAGTACTAAGTTATCAGAAGAGGCTGGATGACTTCGTCGCTGATGCCTGTCCAGGATGTAACACAGCACCCCATACTATTAAGCATATTATGGAAGACTATTGCACACACCTATGCCAACAACACAACATACACTCCTTGAGAGCTCTGTGGGAAAGCCCGGTCTCAGCCGTGGCCTTCCTTAGGGACTTGGGACTGTTTGGCCAGACTGCCTAGGGAACTACTACTACTACTACTACCCATTTCACCCCCCTCCACAATCTAGGGTGCCATGGCTGGATTCCTTACTGCCTTCCTCTATAATCTATGGGTGGCGGTGGGGAAGTTACAAAGGGGGGGCGGCTCTCCCCAACGCCTCCCCCTCTCCACTGAAGGATGTCCACCACCCACAGACACCACCACCACAGAGGCACATCTACTGGACTTCAATGTGACTTCCACCCACTTCACCACACCTGCCACCACCACCATCACCACCACAGACAGGTAAGATGTATGAAATAAAACCACTTAACCACACCTGCCACCACCACCATCACTACTAATGATAGGTAAGAGATAAGAAATGAGAGGGAAT
>JAGKTI010029346.1:0-12684 GCA_018397915.1 Birgus latro | reverse complement strand
CGAGTGAAAACAATACCCGTCTCCGAGCCCCTCCGGGGCGGGGACGGGTAAAAATATCTATGTAGCCTACTATCTGTGGTAGGAACACTATCATGTTCCCACTATACGGTATATATTTGGTCTCGGCCGAATATTAGCCATGAGTTTACATGAAACAGAATACTAGAATTATGAAACCAGCACTGAGGTCAGTATTCTCGTCACTTAAGGAGGCTCCCTAGCATCTCTTCCTTAGCGATTTATTTTTTGGGTATGGCCGGGTTATATTATTTTGCAAGTTATTCATGAAGAGTATGGCGATATTAGAATGGTTTAAATAGCACAGAAGAGGACAATAAGGTGTAATAAGCAAATAAGTCGATTTGGCGGGAATAAAGTACAGAAGATGGAATGATAATAGGATTAACTACTTCTTTGTACTCTTCTATGTTTTATGCACTCCTTAGTACTTTCCGTCCCTTGCTCCACTGTACCCTGTTCTTGAATTATCTTTTATTACGTATAATTGTTAATTTCTTCAGCCCCTTACGTGCTCCATTTTATCTGCTTCCTGTTCTTTTTTTTTTTTTTTTTCATTATAGTATTAACGGTGCCTTTTGATCTTGTCTCTTTTAGACAAACTTGTTTTACCAGAGAATATTCTGTTGGGATGGGATTCTCTTTATTTATTGACATATGATTTCCACAGAGTCATAATTTCTGTAATCTCATTTGGCTTTCATTTCTTGTATGCGTAGATAAACTTTAAAATATACTGTACCTGTAAATAAAGAAAACTTGTGACAGAAGATGCTTAAGACTTTAATGGTCGGAACAACACTATACCCCTTCATCTTAACTTGACCTAGAGTTTCCCCCTTTTTTTACAGTTTATTTCACGAAGCTCAGAGGCAGAAAGACGTAATACTAAGGCTCTACGTCTTTTCCATAGCACTGCCTCGTGATTAGCATCGTATTTTTGTGCTAATCTCTTGCTTCGACTCAACATTCAAGGTTGAGAGAGGAGAATTATATGTCACCTTAGAGTAAAAAGAGTATGGTACCCTAAGGTTGGTAACGCCAGACGATTTTATTCACCTGAGATTAAATACTGGAAGTTAAGAGTGCTATTATTGCCATCATCAATCCTCTCAAGGTCAACACAATTCTATATTTTTGTTTTTTTCAGCTAAAACCAGATGTTCAGCTCGTAATGGGTGGCCATTTGACTTTGAGTTATTTATTTTATGGGGAGGGTCACTAACCCTCCACCAACCCACTTGTTGACACGTAGGGAGCACGTATGGTTTGGTTATATGGTTACCACCCAGCTTCGTAAATGGTTTCTTGGGTTACAGGAAACCATTTGGCTTGTCACTCAATTTAAAGCCACCTGCAAAGGAAAGAAAACAATAAGAAGTGACAGGAAAGATGGGAGAAGCAGGAAGAGAGGAGGGCAGTCACAGAAAAAGAATGATTAAGTCTAAGGAAGAAGTAGGCAGCACTGCATCAAGTGAGTGGATGATGGTCGCCACCACCTATGAACCTGAGAGTGTTATTTCTGTCACCAGTAGCTCACTAATGGTCGGGACAACGCTAAGACTTTTTTCCCGGTAATGCTTGACGGTTCTCATCTACTGTGGGTGAATCATAGCAAACTGAGTGTTAATATCATCAGCATTAATCATATCATATTCTAGACATTAATGTTCTAGTCCAGCTAACATCACACGATTTGTCATAGCTAAAATGAGTCAAAGGATCCTTAGTGTTAGAACAGTAATACAGTATCAACCTGAAGGGAGAACTTAACTATTTATTTCATTTTTTTATACACAACCCTTCCCCTTTCATTCTATGCATTAAAAAAAGCAATCGAGTCCATCCCTCCGCACCTGCCTCGCTCCTGTGTTTTTTCAATGGCTCCCCTTCCCTGCGTCATTACTCGCTGTCTCGCTCATTTTTCATTTCTCTAAAAGGCTGTTGCTCCACGCTTTGATCTTTTCTTAAATATACCATGTTTTTTTTTTATTGCTCTGATATGTTTTTGGGAAATTTTGATTGCAGTCCTTATTGCTTCTTTACCTGGTTTTTGTTTGAGATCCAAAAATATGCAAAATATTCTTTACTCTACCTAAAGGCAAATAGAAGTAGACGGTTAATATATTCGTAGTACATCAGGGGACATTAATACTGATTCACTCGATGATGGTAAATAACGGTGCTGGAGAGAGATGCCTTCATGTGGTGACCCTGATATAACTGGGCGGTGGAGATGCCCAGGTATACAAACAATCCTCAGCTCCCTCTTTATCCCCCTAAAAGGATGGTGGACTGCAGGGGAGGGGAAACTTCCACCTGCCACTGGGTTCATCCAGACGTGCCTGGGGTTGCAGCTACTACTCCTCCTCCTACTACTACTACAACCACTACTACTACAACTACTACTACTGCTACTACTACTACTACCATGAATAACGACATTGAACACTAACTTTCGAAATCCAGCACATTAAATCCGCATCTTCCAACAATCTTTTCAGGATATTATGAAAAGGTTTCAGAATTGTTCGACTAAAAAATAAAGAGATTTTACTGTCGGCGAGGGCTGAGTACACCTATTTTCGACATTCTGGTAAAAAGTAATCGGGGGGAAAAAGGAAAGGAACTGAAAATGTTCCCAGCCTTCCTAATGATGCTGTCTTGTTTGTGACGTTTGAAAAGGTAAAAGAGAATCCATGTCCTCTGGTGTGTAATGAAAACGCCATCGTCTATTTAAGTCACTTCAGTACGAGCACGCGTATACCTTTTTAAAATTAACGGCCTAAAACTACCAACTCTCCAAATTGAATGTTGAATTGTGTTGATAAATTAATACTAAAATATGATACTAGTCACGAAGAACTGCCATGTGGAGACTTAAGTCGTGGTATTATTGTTTCCTGTCACTGAGCTACACGAAACAAGCTGCTAGTCACGAAGATGTGAATGAGAAGAATGTAAAGCCATTGTGTTGTTTTCTGTCACTGAGCTACGTGGAATAAGCTGCAAAAGGAGAAATCTGGGTCAGGTTAAGGTGAAAGGAATGTGTCTTGCTCTGTTACCTCCAGAAAACCCTGTTTAATTAGAGAGAAATTTTGGAACCTGAGGAGTTAATTAAAGCCTTCTCGTGTATCCATTCTGTCTTAGTTGTATAAAATTGCCTGGGTGTAGCGGGTGTAAACTAAATACTAAAAATACTACATAAAAAGGATAAAGCAAAATAAAATCGACAATTGTACTAAAGGGAAAGAGTAAAAGTGATCTTGGCTCTCATAATGACATTCTCCTGTTTTTCACGTTCTAGAAGATAAAAGAGAATCTGCGTCACCCTTCAGTTATATATGAAAAACTCTACGGTCCATATCAACACTCAGTGCTATTATGTATTTTTATAGGTTGCTTTTGCTGCCTCCAGTCGATATCATTCAGCTTGAAGGGTATTTTTCCGACTCCAGTGAGAGAGTTGTAGTCTTCATAAGCCCATTCAGGACGAGAGGTCATTGCTAAATTGTTTAAATGGAAAGATTGGAGCAAGAATAAGCCAAATAATGATAAATTATATTCAAAGTGTTAAATAATAATAGCAATGATAGTAAAAAGAAAGAAGCAAAATTATTGTCACCTCTAATAATCCCGCTCTGTATTTGCAACATCTCAACAGGTAATGGAGAATGTGCTTGGTCTTTTAATTGCATCTTAAAAGCGCCACTGTCTACATTAGCACTTTTAGGCTCCTAGACTCACTTCCAGCTGAATAAAATCGCCAGGGATAAGCTGAATATATTACCATAGTTCTCCCGACCACGATCGACTTAATGGTACTGTACGGCTCTTACTCTAACCTGGTCTAAAATCGCCATCTCCCCTTCAGTGCTGATCTGTAGGAATACATTAACGCTAGAAAATGATGCTAGCCGGGAAGAAATGCTATGGAAAAGGTGTAGACCCACAGTACTGTCTCATTCTGTAACACGAAATAAACCGCAGAGACTAAAATATTGGCCACGTTAAAGTAAAAGCAGTAATATTAATAGTGAGGCTCCTGTGACACTACCATCTTACCGAAGTCGTACGGTGTTAACTGGGATATAATACTAGAGTTTTCCCGACCTTGAGAGGGTTAAAGGAACCGGTATTTACACACAGACTTCTGCGACTCACTCTCATTTGAATAAAAATAAAATAGTCTGGCATCAGCTAGAATAGAAAGCAGGATTTGTTCCGACCATAAGTGTGTTGATGGGAAGTAAGGCGTCTGGTTATAGGCAAACAGATAGACCTGACTGATACAAGCAGTCAACACTAAACTCCCTATCTCAAGAAGGCAGGTTTTATTTTATTCTTGCCGTCTTCAGGCGACTTATATAACTCTCAGCCTTATATTCTTGCTCACTTGAATGAAATAGACAATAACTGGAACAGAATACTAGAGTTGTCCCGAACTTCAGAGGGTAAATGGTATTATTAAAATTCATGCTCTTATGACTCACTCCCAGCTAAGTAAGTCTGTCTGCCTTTAGCTCGACTAACATACTCGTACTGGGTAAGGGGAACTACGTCTTTCTTATTTTATTATNAAAGGGGAGAAGGGACAGATCCTCACCGCACCACACCGCACGAGGGTCAACTACGCAGTGCAGTCAGTGACATCCGCAGCAGGGCCCGACAGCAAAGCTGGTTTACCCCTGCCACATCATAATGGATCCAGCCCCTTACCCGCACTTGACCTGATCAGCTGATCAGACAAAATGCAGGAGAATATCCCCTCAGGGCTGCGTCATCATTTATTCATTCACAAATTCTCTTCATTCATTTCTATCACGCACAGCCACTCTTCCTTGCTCAACAGACAACCCTCTCGCATCCAACGCTTTCTTCACACTGTCCATCCATCCTATTCGTGGTCTTCCTCTCAGCCTTACACCTCTCACATCAGATCTAGTTATCTTTTTCACCAATCGCTCATTATCCATTCTCTCCATATGCCCAAACCATCGCAACACCCTCTGTTCAACTCGATTAGCCATCTCCCGAACATTCAGAGTTTTTAGGCTCGTATTCCAAGTGGCTTCGGGAGATTTCGTAATATTTCTTCCTTACCGATTCATTCTGCACATGACATCTTAACCTCATCTTTGTTACTGATGTGAACCACGTCGATATCAGAACGACAGAAATAGCATACAGGAGAACAGCAGAGTTAAAAAAAAATACACTTGGCAGAGGTAATAAATAAGAAAAAAAGAAAAAAAAGGTGCCGCGAAGCCTCTAACGCCACACAGAATATAGCTCATAACCAAATTAGGAAAGGCATTTTGAAAAGAGGGAATTCAGTGCGAAATTATACAGTCCCTCCAGCACAAGAGGTCTTCCTATCTTGCATCAAATCGTCTGGAAACATACGTTGTAGGATTCAAGGCGATTATAGGAAGATATACCGTTCGTTATTTTCAGATGCACCATATCAAGGAGAGAATCATTTATGGCCACTCTCAGCTCAGGAATATTAAACCTCTCATGACCAGGAGAACTCTGGTACTGTATCGGTACTGTCGCCATTAACCCTCTTATGGTCAGGAAGACTCTTGTATTCTGTTTCGGTTAGCATCAAACGGCTTTTTCTGAAAATGAGTCCTAGAAATTTGAGTTTGTTGGCCAGCTGAAGACAGTGAGAAGCAGTGGAAGTGAATTATAAGGCTGAGTTTTGTCCCAGGTTGTACAGTTACGGTCAGGAATATTGCTCCACTTTTGGGTCGAAAAATTACGAAACTCTTGCACAACATTCTGGAAAAGTTTGTTGGGCTTCGAAGATAACATCACTAATTTTCAAAAGTTATTGTTCACTGTCTTGCTGTTAATCGGCAAGGTTTTAAAGATTTCTGGTTAAATCTCATCAGCCTCTCTGCATTCCCTACGGAGTGCCGAGGGAAAAACGAAGAAGGAAAAGGATATAAAGCTGAAAAGAAGAATACAAGGAAAAACATGATGAAAAGCGACGGGGAAAGCGTTGAGGGACTTCACTTCGATGAAGGATTTTTTCTCTTTTTTCGTTTTTTTTATTTATTTATTTATTTTTTATAATCAATTCCACCAACAGGCGACTTTTTTCTTCCCCTGGCTGAGTACAGAAGAGAAAGTGTCGTGTAAAAGGAAGAGAAAATGGATGCAGAAAAAAGGAAACAGCATAAATAAAATTGGGAGAATTTTTAACCGTGCAGAAGAATGCCTATTTACAGATTTACTCAGTTTACCACCAGACGATTATATTCTTTCCGGCAGAGTGCAGGAGGAAAATCTGTTGAATAATAAGGAAAACAGGCGTGAGGAAGAGGATTAGGATTAGGATTAGGATTAGGAGGAGGACGAGGAAGAGTAGAAGATGAAGAAAAAGAACAACAACAACAGTGAGAAAACAAGGTACAGTACAAACAGGAAGAAAGAAGTGTAAGAAAACACCAAATGAGAAATGGTGAGAGGCAGGATGAAAAAGCTAGAGAAAATAATTAGCCTGTTCATTTTGCATTTTTTTAATAGTCTGCCACAAGACTATTTTATTCTAGTTATGAAGAGCTTTATTAGTGAGGGGGTAGATGAAGGCTGTATCTATCCCCTTCGACTCAACCAATCTCTCCATAGATGAATAAAATCCTCTGACGCAACAAAAATAATAATAAAAAAAAGGTAATCCTGTGTAAGAGCCGCACCCCCCACTTTCGGCTAAAGTGGTCCTCTTCTTGTGGTCTTATGAGGTTTTCTAGCACTTTTTCCTTATCAGTTTCTTATAAGTTCCGAAGCATGTGACAGGCAAAGATAAGCGAGGCCCATGATTCTTTTAGTGCAACAGTAAGTTAGTATGGCGTACATAAAACCTGACAAAGATCCCCAGTTCCTTTCAGCTCGATTGATAGCCAAGTTTACTCTGATTTGGAGCTCATTTAATTGGTAACCCCGAAGAAGCATCCCTACTTCCTTATCAAAGCTTATCGAATTTCGTAGAACCACGACTTTGTATTTCATCTTATAGAATTTAAGCTTATCGAATTTCATGGAACTGTGATTTTGTATATAATTTCTGGAGGCGACCAAGTTCCCTCAGGTGAAAAATAAATTGACTGTAATTCGATGTATCACTTCATCTTGTCAGTCAGATGTTTGGAGCAATAATGGCCTTGTCACTTGTTATAATTATGGACTATGACGTTACATGGAGAGGCTTGGTGCTTCACTATCTGGGTGTAGGGTTTGTGCTTGAGTGATGGATAAACCCGCCTTGGAATGGAGGGAAAATTAATGACACCATCCATCTATCCATCCATCATTCAATTTTGCAGTGCTATATCAGAAACGTAAGGGCCAGGTTGTTTAATCAATGTATTTAAGAAGAGGTCATTAATCTCTTGCCCATGAATTACACTAAATCACCTCTAACCACCCCTTGCATCTGAATCCACATGTGTCACATACAGATAGAATTCCTTAACCGAGATCACGAGCTGTCTATAGTTGGCTATTTCTTGTCAGTTTATTTCTGAATGTAGAACTTAAATAATCTTTTGTATGATATCAAAGCACGCAATATCCATATCTAATCAAGCATAAATGATATACAGGTGAGTATGAAAGTGAAAATGTAAAACGTAATCGTTAAGTAAAAGCTGACTATCGTAAACGTCTGACATTACTGAATAAATTGTCGTATTTGTGTCCGCGTTTGAGGCTCTCTCGCATCTCATTTTATCAGTTTCTTTTTATACATGGAACATTAATAGCCTCCTCCTAATAATTTATGAATGTACAAAAATGAAGTGGTTGGATTGAGAGGGTGAGGCAGGCCGCGAACAAGGATGGAGAGAAAAGGCACTGAAGAATGTAAGGAAGAGTTTCAGCTAATCAATCAGTCAATCAAAGGACGCCATGTTTCTTCTTAAAGAAATTCCCATATTGAAGTTATCCACGGTACAGTCAATGTCTTCTATAAACGTAAAGCTAAGCCAAATGCCAACATCTGACATTACTTCCCAACATTGCTGGATGCTGCTGAGAAAAAATAAGTTCGAAGTGTTAAATAAGACTTGAATTATTTTTGAATCTCAGTTTGAACTTTGACTCTTCCCTTTGTGACTGCAAGGTTCCTGCCTGAGAGTGATGATTGTGTAGGTAGTTACCAAGCCTGTATTCACATTTCATACTCACTGTATTTACTCCCAGGGTCGATGACACAATGGAGTGGGAAATCCTTTTCTAGAAGCGTCCCTTGCAGAATGCAGAGTCAGGAAAAAAGTACATATAAAAGTAGAATTATGTTACTCTACTTCAACAGTATTTAAACCATCAATAACATTGATCACCGCTTTTTCTCTATTGGTCAGCTCCATGGTGCTCTTCTTGTGAGTCGCGTTTTCTTTTTTCGTAAGATCCTTCTTGTATTCTTTCTTTCTTGTTTAATTGTGGCAGGTACTGTACTTCTGCCATTTAGAATTAACCGATTCCAACCAAACCTGGACACAGTGACCAACCTCTGACCCAGCTGTGTCTGCAAGGCTTCGGTTGCTAGGCAACTACTCGTTGCCTAGCAACGGTCCTCTTAGCTCCTCTGTAGCCCTGGGGTCGGAAATTGTCGGGACTCAAGGGCCAGCCCCGGCACTTTTTTTTTTTTTTTTTCAGATTTCGAAAATCGATTTTTTTTCTTATCGAACCGAAGAGAAGAGTCTGGCGCACCTGACAATGCACTTTTTAGCTTCCTAAACCATCTTATGCATCTTATGCATTTAGCGATTTTTTAAGCGCAAAAAAAATCGCAAAAAGCAGAGAAGCGAAAGAACATCGCACTAAGAAATATCCACATTTCCACCCTCCAAAAAATTTCAGTGGGACTGAAACGGTTTGAAATGACTAGATATGTGTCTTACGAACAAAATCAGTACATAACATGGGAAATTTGCTTAAAAAACATTATTTTTTTCACATTTTTTGATTTGTGTTTTTGCAAGTTTCAAGTTATTTCTGTTGTCTGGATGGTTTAGTGTCCAAACAGAGGCGAGAGATGGTATTTTTAGGCTCTAACCAGGTAATGGTCCTCCGTTGTGTGTACAGACTGGACAGCAGCGGTAAAAATTTGATAGGTCCGCTTACAGCTGGCCATCGTCGCCTACCGACTTGTTCTCATTTTAATCAGGTAAGTTAAAAAGGATATCTAGTATGGAGTTCCTTCAAGCTGCATCAGACCCTTGTATTTCGAAAAGTCTTTCATAAATTAATAACGTCCTTTGGCGTGGTAAGAAACTGCCAAAAATGTAAAAAAAAAAAAAAAAATCTTCCACTGCAAAATAAATCGCTTAGGAAGAGGTGCCAAGAATCCTCCTAAAATCAAAATACGATCAAGAGATGGAGAAGGAGCGGGAGATGTCATTAGAAGTTTGGTTATGGTGATTGTGATGGAGTGAGAGTGTGGGAAGAGAAGGCGAGGGGGAGGGGAGAGAAAGAGAAGTGTCTGTGTGGTGGAGATGGTGGAGGAGAGACGCAGTGAGGGAGACAGGCGGCTAATATCGAAAAGTTTAGCTGCGGTAAAGTTAAAAGTCATATAGATGGCAAAAGCTTTGTTGTAGTGATAACGGCGATAGATGTGGTGGTGGAGATAGTGATAGGTATGATGACAGGTGTGGAGATGGTGGTGGTGATAGGTGTGGTGAATGTGGTATTGTGATGGTGTTGGAGACAGGTGTAGTTGTGGTGATGGAGATAGATATGGTGGGGGTGATAAGTGTGATGATGATGATGATGATGATGATGATGATAGCTGTAGTTATGGTGGTGACAGTGATGGAAGGTCAAGGGGGGAGGCGGAAAGAGGACAGAAGGGGAGTGAGAACATTAGAAGTTGTGGTATTGATGATGACGAGTCGGGTGGAGGAGGCTGATGGGCAAAGTTGAAGAAGTCAAGGTGATTTGTAGGAGGGAGAGGCGTATTGGAGATTTAGGACTCGTAGGATGGGACTGGGGGTGAGGATGCTTAGGATGGAATTAGAAGTGGGGATTCGTAGGGTTAAATCTGAGGTGGAGATTCGTAGGATGGAGATGGAGGTGGAGATTTGCAGGATGGAGGTGGAGGTGGAGATTTGCAGGAGGAAACTGATGGTAGCGATTTCAGAAATGGATGTGACATGTGGTTTTGAAGTTTGCAGTCGGGAGATTTTAAGCACATTAGGAGGCCACCTTAAAAGAAGAAGAAATAGTAGTAGTAGTAGTAGTAGTGGTGGTGGTGGTGGTGGTGGTGGTGGTGGTGGTGGTGGTGGTGGTGGTAGTAGTAGTAGCCCCAGGTTCATGTGAAACGTGAAAACGGTGGACTGCAGGCGTTAAGCTGATCTGCAGTTTGCCATCCTAATTTCGGGGAATAGAGAAATATCTGTAACTGAGGGTCGTTTGTATAATCAGGCTGGTAAGTGACCCGGTGATATCGGTGCCACCACACGAAGGCGTCCCTCCTCAGTAACGACCTTAGTAATGAATGGGTAATGATAGCTGCGGAATGTCCAACCCAACCAGTTCGAGAAATCTCCCTCAGGTTATCAAGATATCTGGAGGTAGCAAGAACAAAATACGGAAAAAAATGTGTAAACGTAATGAACTGGTTAACACTGAAGGAGTTTACTAAAGATAGTTTCCAATACCTTCGCTGGGATAGGTTTCCATCATCATCATCATCATTCCGCCTCTTTTTTCAGTTCAGAGTTGATAAAAAACAGTCATCGAAGAGTATGTTTGGAAAATCTGTAGAATTTACCTCATAAAAAATTGGCAGCCATGTTGGTTGTTGTCGAGAGTGCGTTCGGAAGGAAGGGAAAGAATGTGAAGCGTAGGTGAAATTGTTGGTACGGAAAGTTATTATTGAATCTCTCTCTCTCTCTCCCCCTCCTGAGTCAACAAAAAAGTTTCGTTCATCCAATTTTTTTTCTTCGTTTAATTTTCAAACCAACCAGTACACTAAAGACGAAAACGTTATCTATTTTCCATTTTCTCATCTTTTCTTTCTCGTCCCCTTGCATGGTATTTCTAAGGTAAAGACGGCGGAGAGAGAGAGAGAGAGAGAGAGAGAGAGAGAGAGAGAGAGAGAGAGAGAGAGGACTTTGTGGGAAAAGGTGGAGAAATGAGGAGAGGCTGCGGGAAGAAAAAGGAGAGAAGAGGGGCGTTGGAGGGAAGAGTGGAGAAGAGGGGAGATAAGAGGGGTGAAGGAGACACATGAAATGAGATGGTACAGGAAGAAAAGGAGGTAGAAATACACCTGACAGGGAGAATGAGGAGGAGGAGGAAGAGGAGGAGGATATGTGGAGAGAAAGTAGGAGCAGGGGACAGATGGAGAAGGGGGAATTTGGAGGGGAAAGTGTAGAGAAGAGGGCGGATGAGGATAGAAAGAGAAAGGAGAGAGGAACGAAAGAAGGGGGAGGAAAAGTGGGGGAAATAGTGGATGGGGAATGGGTAGAGAGAAGGGTAGATGAGGAGAGAAAGAAGAAAGAGAGGGGAAAGAAAGAAGGAACTGGAGGGGCGGAGAGAAGGAAATGGAGGAAAGGGGAGAAGGGACTTTGAAGGGAAGGTGTAGAGAGGAAGGGGGAAGAGCGGAGAAAGGCAGGGCGATATAGGAAGATAAGCTCAGGCACTCACAGACCATATCTTCGTCGGCATGTCTCGTAACACCCCGCCCTCTATAACTATATTTTCTTCTCATTCCGCGTGATATCCTCGCTATGGCACTGATGCAAACCATGTCGATGTTAAAAAGATGTAACAAGACAACGTGAAAGTGTAAAATGGACCATTAAAACTATCTATCTATTTACCTATCTGCCCATCTATGGCCAAACGCATTAATCTCGTGAGGAACGGCCACAAAGAAATACTCTTATGATTGACATGTCTCTTGCCCTTTGGTTGCCCTCCCTTCATCTCACACCCCCTCTCATTTCTCTCTACTCCATTTCTCCATCTCATCCGTTGTCTCCCCTTCCTTCTCTCTCCCTCCACCTAGTCCACACACACTCTCCTAGTCAGTTTCTCATTCTCCATACTCTCTAAAAAAGGCAGCTAAGGCACCTGTGGCACGGAGAATACCGTTCACAGAGAGGGGTATAAATGGGTCCACACGGTCAATAGACTAGCCATTCCCCTAACCTCCCATTCATAAGCGTAAATGACGAGGGAAATTGTTGCTGCAGGGTCAATTACAGCTTCAACAGGGCAATCAAAATCCGCTCCGGTGAACAGCTAGCCGTGGGGTTAAGCAGCCTCTGTATATTATGGAGAGTGAATGAGCAAGACAATAATCTCTATAATATGAATAGTGAGCAGTAAGACAATAATCTGTATAATATGAACAGTGAGCAGTACGACAATAATCTGTATAATATGAAGTGAATGAACAATAAGACAATAGACTGTATGATATAAAGACAATAATCTGTATAATATGAAGAGTTAATGAGCGCTAAAATAGTAACCTGTGAACAGAGAAGAGTGAATGAGCAGTAAGACAATAAAATGTGTATAAATGAAGAGTGAATGAACAATAAGACAGTAATCTGTATAAAACAAAAAGTGAAAGAGAAATAAGACAATAATCCCTACAATACGAAGAGAAAATGAGAAATGGATTATTAACGTTATCCTTCTATT
>JAGKTI010029345.1:0-12684 GCA_018397915.1 Birgus latro | reverse complement strand
TTCCATCCGGTCCTGGGGCCTTCCTTACATCTTGAGCTCCCAGTAATATATACACTTCCTGCACTTCCACTTTTATATCTTTTATCACTACATTTCTAATCACTTCCTCTCCTTCCACAAACTCCCTTTCCTTAGTGAAAACCGATTGGAAGCATTTGTTCATTACTTCAGCTTGCATTACTGCATCCTTGTAGACCTCTCCTTCTACTTTCAGTTTGGTGATTCCTTCCCTTTGCTTCAATTTGCCATTAACAAATCTATAAAACAATTTGGGTTCATCCTTACATTTGTCAATTATACCTTTTTCAAAGTTCCTTTCTTCCTCTCTACGTATTCCTGTATATTCATTTCTAGTTCTTTTATATTCTTCCTTTGTTCTGATATTACCTCTCTTTTTCCATTGGTTCCATGCCTTGTCCCTCTCTTTTTTCGCTATTATACACCTTCTATTAAACCACACCTTTTTCCTGTTTTCTTTCCCACTTACTCTTGGCACATATTTTTCCACTCCCAAATTGTAGAGGTCCAAAAAGATATCCCACTTCCTTTGTATCTCTCTTGTTTCTCTGAACCCTCTCCAGTCCGCATTTTCAAAAAATTTTCTCAATTCTACAAAGTTTGCTTTCCCAAAGTTGTATCGTCCTTGCCTATAAAGCTCATCTCTTGGCACCATGTTCCCTATCATCATCTGGAACTCAATGACCACATGATCACTCTTTCCTATAGGACACAGATAATTTAATGATTCAATTACATCAGGCTCCTTGGATAGTAGCAAATCTAATCTTGCTGGTGTGTCATCACCTCTGAATCGTGTCTCTTCTTTAACCCACTGTGTCATTACATTATTCATTGCTATATTTAATAATTTTGTGCCCCACGAATCTTCGCTGCCTCCCGAGTCCCATTCCTCTCAGTTCACCTCCTTACAATTAAAGTCACCCATTAGGATTATATTGTTGCTTTTCTCGATCACTTTCTGTAGATAACTAACCATGTCTGACAACATCTCCTGGTATTCATCGTCATTCCATGCTCTCGTCTTAGGGGGAACATATACCACTGCCATATCTCTCTTACCATTCTCCCCAGTTTCTAATTTCAAATTTATGGCTTCGGCCCTGCCCTCTGCCATTTCCACAGTATCTACGTTTATATTGTCCTTCACTGCTATCATCACTCCTCCTCCCATTTTTTCTTTTCTGTCTCTTCTCCATAATTTGTATTTCCCACCTCCCATATGAATATCAATATCTTCTTTCAATTTAGTTTCTACAAAGCACATAACATCAGGTTCGTGTGCCCTCAAAAAATCATTGATTTCTAACCTTGCCGATATTAGTCCATCAATGTTTGTGTACGCCACTTTCAAACTTTTTTCATCGTTTTTTATACTCTCGTCTCCCCTTCCTTCCGTCGATACCACTTTCTCAATTTCTGGTCCATAACTCTCCAATAGAACTCTGTCTTCTCTTTCTCCGTTCGTTGTTCGTTTTTTGTCTTTGCTTCCTTTACTAACTCCTTTAATTTAGCTCTTTCCTCTTCATTTGCATCTCTCCTAATCCAAACATTTTTAAACTCCTCTTTCTCTGACAATTTCCACGTTCTACTTATGATTTCATTCACTATTACTTGGGACTTAAACTTTCCTTCCATGGGCCTTGCCCCACCATCCTCGTACTTTCCTAACCTAAACACTTCTTCAATCTCTTCTTGGGCTTCATTGTTTCCTTCCATAACCAGTGATATTATTTCTTTAGCCTTGCTCAGTTCCTCTCTTTCTCTTTCAGATCTCACTGTCATTCGTTTTTCTTTTATTCCTGAAATTATCACACATTTTTTCTTGTCTGCTACATCCCTAACCAAAGATTCTCTACTTCTTAGTACTCTAACCACTTCCTTTTCCATTTTTTCCTTACTTTGTTGCTCTATGTTTTCCTTCAAATTTACATTTCCTTCCTCCTGTATTTTCTTCCATCCCTTATGTTGCTCCTTGATTTCCTGAATATGCTCATCTTGCCTCCTCGATTTTGATTCGTATTCATCTAGTTTACTTTTTATTCTGTCCCTTTCTTCTTCCAAACTCTTATTCTCCCTCTTCAGCTGTTTTATTTCATTTGATGCGGATTCATTATTCGCCTTTAATTCTGTAACTTCTTTTTCTTGTTCCTCACTACGTGTGCTAACCTTTTCCAGTCTATTCTGTAGGACTTTGATCTCTCTCTCTTGCTCTATGGTCCGTTCCTGCAGCTGCTTAATTACTTCCCATACCTTTTTTAACTCCTGGACATTCCTCTCCGCCGTTTTCTCTACTCCTGCTACTCTTGTTTGTTGCAGCTTATCACTTCCTTTGCCTACATTTAGCTCGGTGAAGCCCGCAAATTCCCCCTCGCCAGTTGTAAACAATCCTCCGTCTCTCTCCGCCATGATACAACCATATGGAAACTTTCTTTTTCACTTTGTCTCGTATTTTTCGGGCCGAAACTTGTGTTTTTTTAAACTAATATCCGACGGGACCACCACTCACGCATTCAACCACATAATCACAATAGGCTATCTCCTTTTCGCTGCTAGTTCTGCGATTATTTCCCCTCGAACCAGGAGCAGCTCCGTCTCTCTCCCTGTACGACCCGTGTGTGTGTGTGTGTGTTCACCTAATTGCATTTACCTAATTGTGATATACAGGAAATGAGCTACACTCGTGGGGTCTCGTTTCTGTTTCTCAATAAGTCAAATTTTGCTTTAAACTTGTTTAAGTTTTTAGACTAGACGATCTCTTTATCCAGGCTATTCCACAGGTCTATGCATCTATAAGGAAAGCTATATTTCTAGATGTCCTTCAAGCAGCTTGGCTTCTTTAGTTTCATTCCATGTCTTGTTAACCTCTCATCCCACACAAACAGATTTTCTCTGTCAACTTTATCTACTTCCATCATGGTCCTGAACACTCCAATCATATCGCTCCTTTCTTTCCTTTCCTCTAAGCAAGGCAAATCCAGCCTTTCCAGCCCCTCTCTGTATGACAAACCTGCCAGACTGGGGACCATCTTGGTTGATGTTATTTGTATTCTCTCAGTCTTGGTTATATCTTTCTTTTTGTGTTGGGACCACACTACTGCTGCATATTCTAACCTGGGGCGGATCATAGCCACTATCAATTTTTTCATCATCTCCTCATCCATGTAATGAAATGCCACTCTTATACTGGTCAAGAGTTTATGTCTCTCTAACTATCTAATTTATGTGCTTTTCAGGTGACAAACTATCCTGGACCAGCACTCCCAAATCTTTCTCTTCTCTCGCTTTTCTAATTGGTTCATTACCCATCAAATAATTCAATGATGGCCTCTTGGTACTTTTACCCATTTCCAATATTTTATATTTTTTTGCGTTGAATTTCATTTCCCACATCCGTCTCCAATCATGTATCCTACACAGATCCTCCTGCAGCATTTTACAGTCCTCCTCAACCTCTACCTTTCTCAAGATCTTTGCATCATCAGCAAACAGACTTGCGTAACTGTTCACTCCATCTACCAAATCATTTACATAAATCAGGAACATTACTGGTGCCACCACCAAACCCTGTGGGACACCACTTGTTACTTCCCTCCATCCAGATGTCCTGTCCTTTATTACTGTGCTCATTTGTCTGTCGCTCAAACAGTCTCTGATCCATTCCAGGAGGCTTCCCTTCAGTCCTCCGATATGCTCTAATTTCCATATTAGTCTCTTATGGGGTACCTTGTTGAAGGCCTTCTCCAGATCTAAATACACACAATGCACACAACCGTCTCTCTCCTGTAGCACATCAATCGCTCTTGAGTAAAAACTCAACAAGTAGGAAACACATGACCTTTCACTTCTGATGACTTTCAGGCAAAATATTCATCTCTTCCAGATATTTTATTCATCTATCTTTCAGGACTCTCTCACACAATTTCGTGACCATGCTGGTTAGGGACATTGGTCTATAATTCAGGGGTTCTTCCTTCTTTCCTCCCTTATAAATTGGTACCACATTTGCCCACTTCCATTCCCGAGGCACTTTCCCCTCTTCCAGAGAACACACAAATAAACTGTGAATCTTATCCGCCAGTTGTTCTCTGCATTCCTTCAATACCTAATTAGATTCCATCCGGTCCTGGGGCTTTCCTTACATCTTGAGTTTCCAGTAATTTATACACTTCCTGCACATTCACTTTTATATCTTTTATCGCTACATTTCTAATCACTCCCTCCCCCTCCACAAACTCCTTTTCATTAGTGAAAACCGATTAGAAACATTTGTTAATTATTTCAGCTTGCATTACCGCATCGTTGTAGACCTCTCCTTCTACTTTCAGTTTGGTGATTCCTTCCTTTTGCTTCAATTAGCCATTGACATATCTATAAAACAATTTGTGTTCATCCTTACATTTGTCAATTGTACCTTTTTCAAAATTCCCTTCTTCCTTTCTATGTATTCTTGTATTTTCATTTCTAGTTTTATTATATTCTTCCTTTGTTCTGTTATTACCTCTCTTTCTCCATTTGTTCCATGCCATGTCCCTCTCTTTTTTTGCTATCATACACCTTCTATTAAACCACTCCTTTTTCCTGTTTTCTTTCCCACTTACTCTTGGCACATATTTTTCCACTCCCAAATTATAGAGGTCTAGAAAGATATCCCACTTCCTCTGTATCTCTCTTGTTTCTCTGAATTTTCTCCAATCCGCATTTTCAAAAAATTTTCTCAATTCTACAAAGTTTGCTTTCTCAAAGTTGTATCTTCCTTGCCTATAAAGCTCATCTCTTGGCACCACATTCCCTGTTATCATCTGGAACTCACTGACCACATGATCACTTTTTCCTATAGGACACAGATATTTCAAGGATTCAGTTACATCAGGTTCTTTGGTTAGTAGCAAATCTAATCTTGCTGGTGTGTCACCTCCTCAGAAACGTGTCTCTTCATTGACCTACTGTGTCATTACATTATTCATTGCTATATTTAACAATTTAGTGTCCCACGAATCTTCACTGCCTCCTGAGTCCCATTCCTCCCAGTTCACCTCTTTACAGTTAAAGTCACCCATTAGGATTATATTGTTGCTTTTCTCCATCACTTTCTGTAGATAACTAACCATATCAGACAACATCTCCTGGTATTCACTGTCATTCCACGCTCTTGTCTTAGGGGGAACATATACCACTGCCATATCTCTCTTACCATTTTCCTCAGTTTCTAATTTCATATTTATCACTTCGGCCCTGCCCTCACCCATTTCCACAGTGTCTACATTTATGTTGTCCTTCACTGCTATCATCACTCCTCCTCCCATTTTTTCCTTTCTGTCTCTTCTCCATAATTTATATTTCCCATCTCCCATATGAATATCAATATCTTCTTTCAATTTAGTCTCTACAACGCACATAACATCAGGTTCGTGTACCCTCAAAAAATCATTGATTTCTAACCTTGCCGATATTAATCCTTCAATGTTTGTATACGCCACTTTCAAACTTTTTTCATTGTTTTTTATACTCTCTTCTCTCCTTCCCTCCGTCGGTACCACTTTCTCAATTTCTGATCCGTAACTCTCCAGCAGAACACTGTCTTCTCTTCCTCCGTTCTCTGTTTGTTTTTTACCTTTGCTTCCTTTACGAACTCCTTTAATTTTGCTCTTTCTTCTTCATTTGCATCCCTTCTTACCCAGACATTTTTAACCCCCTCTTTATTTGACAATTTCCACGTTCTATTTATGATTTCATTCACCATTATCTGGGACTTAAAACGTTACCTTCAATGGCCTTGCCCCTCCTTCCTCATACTTTCCTAACCTAAACACTTCTTCAATCTCATCTTGAGCTTCGTTGTTGCCCTCCATAATCACTGATATTATCTCTCTAACCTTGCTCTGTTCTTCTCTTTCTCTTTTGGATCTTACTGTCATTTGTTTTTCTTTAACTCCTGAAATTATAACACATTTTTTCTTGTCTGCTACATCCCTGACCAAAGATTCTCTACTTCTCAGTACCCTAGCCACTTCCTTCTCCACTTTTTCCTTGCTTTGTTGTTCGATAATCTCCTTCAAATTTACATTTCCTTCCTCCTGACTTTTCTTCCACCCCTTATGTTGCTCCTTGATTTCCTTAATATGCTCATCTTGCATCCTTGATTTTGATTCATACTCATCTAGTTTACTTTTCATTCAGTCCCTTTCTTCTTCCAACCTCTTATTCTCCCTCTTGAGCTGTTTTATTTCATTTGATGCAGATTCATTACTGACCTTTAATTCTGTGACTTCTTTTTCTTCCTCATCACTATGTGTGCAGACTTTTTCCAGTTTACTCTGTAGGACTTTGATCTCTCTCTCCTGCTCTAAGGTCCATTCGTGCAACTCTCTAATTATTACACATACCTTTTTTAACTCCTGGATATTCCTCTACGCTGTTTTCTCTACTCCTGCTACTCTTGTTTGATTCAGCTTAGTACTTCCATTATCTACGAGTACATCATCTTTGGAGAAGCCCACAAATTTCCTCTCGCCACCAGATGTAAACATTCGTCCGTCCCTCTCCACCATGATGCAACCATATGGAAACTTTCTTTTTCGCTGTATCTTGTATTTTTATGGCCGAAACCTGCAGTTTTTTTTTACTAATATACGACGGGACCACCACTCACGCACTCATTCACATAATCACAATAGGTTGGTCTCCTTTTCACCATTGATTCAGCAATTATTTCCCCTCGATCCGGGAGCAGCTCCATCTCTCTCGGTGACCGGCCGAGTGCATCCGACCCGCCGAGTGTGTCTGTGTGTGTAAGTGACAGAGTGAGAGAGAGAGAATAAATACAGGAATGAGATGGGTGAGTGTAGCTGTCAGCAAGCCCCAAGCATCTCACTTAATGTCCTTTTAGATGGGGCAAAAATCCCACCCATTGGGGAGGTGGGGATTGGGCGGATTTATCGCGATTGTGTGAGGTTTTGGGCTTTTCATACTTTACTGTACTTTAAAAGTAATATACATTACTGTATATGCCATATACAATAAAACCTCACTATAACAGACTAAGAGGGGCCCAAGCCATTCCAAAAACTGTGAAAGTCCAATAAAAGCGACATGTGGACTTCCCACTGCTAATCCACACTTTATCCGATATATCACACTATAGTCCAGATCGTATCAACTGTTTTTCACTACTATTGCAGTACTGCACTGTACTATATATTCACTACAATAATATATCTATCTAAATATTGCCAGACACCTCAATCCTGTACGGGGTGGCAAAAAACAAACCGCCTCCCTGTCACCCTGTCCAATGCCACTTCACGACCTTGCTCCCAGCTCACCCCCCCCCCTCTCATGTACCTCTCCACTTCATCTCATCTTAGGCCTCCCCCTCCCTCTCCCCTCTCCACCTTACTCGTACACACTCTCCTCATTGGTTTCTCGCTCTCCATCCTCTCCATATGGCCAAACCACCTGAATGTATTTCTCCTAATGCTTTCTATCACATCCACATCCACACAACAGTGCTCCTTCACTTCATTTCCTCATTTGTCAGTCTCTCTCTCCATGTGACTCCACATGCTCCTCTCAAATAACTCATTTCCACTGCTCTCACTCTTGACTTGCGTCCTTCCAACATGGGCCAAGCATCACTTCCATATGTTAAGAGTCTATCATGCTCTCTTCCCTATTCCTTATCACTGCTTTCAAAGAACCAGCAGCCTTTCTTCCCTGTTGTACCCTTTCAAGCACTTCATCCTCTAAACTTCCATCCTTACTCATCACACTACCCATGTATTTAAACATACTTGCATTATCCATTTCCTCCTCATCCAGCCTCACTGTAAATTCAGTGACTTCATTTCTCTCAAAGACTATATTTACTTGTCCCTACATTCACCTTTAGATTCCGTTTCTTACACACACTCCCAAAATCATTCACCGAACCTTGCAGTTCCCCATCATCTTCACTTAATAACAGTACAGTGAGTTTATGAATACTGCCCTCTCTCATTAGGGTTGCACCTACCCCTGAATCACAATTTCTTTTTATGTTTCTGCCCAGAATCATGCCAAGTCTGTTCTTTGCTCTGCTAAAAATAATTTCATCCGAACTAAATACTCTCAACTCTCCAACTCGAATTCTTCCCCCTCCTTCTAGAACCTTGCCAAAAACCTTTCTAACAACTTTACCTCATCATCCTTCCACCCTCTTTTCCACTCTGATGGCTCTGTAGCTATGCCTTCTACTGATAAAGCAAATCTCTTCGCTCAGACTTTCTCCTCCAATTCCACCTTAGACGATTCCGGTGCTGTTCCTCGATCACTACCCCCCTCTGACTTCCTCATGGCTGACATTAAAATTTCTTCAGTTAATGTATTTTCTGCCATCACTGGCCTCCATCCAAACAAGGCATATGGGCCTGATGAAGTCCCTCCTGTTGTCCTCAAGAATTGTGCTTGTGCGCTTACACCCTGTCTAGGTAAACTCTTTTGCCTTTGTCTATCAACTTGTAACTTTCCTTCTTGTTGGAAGTTTGCTCTCATTCAGCCAGTCCCAAAGAAGGGTGACCATTCTCAACCTTCTAACTATCGTTCAACTGCTTTAACATCCTGAGTCCCAAAAGTTTTCGAGTAAATTCTTAATAGAAAAATATTAAAGCGTCTTTCCTCTCACAACCTTCTTTTTGATCGTCAGTATGGGTTCCGTCAGTGACGCTCCACTAGCGATCTTCTCACCTACCTTTCAGACTCCTGGTCATCCTCCTTTCAGGACTATTGCAAAAGCTTTGCCACTGCACTTAAAAGCTTTCGATCAAGTCTGGCATAAATCTTTAATTTCCAAACTGCCCTCTTACGGTTTCTAACCTTCTACAGGATGTGTGCCTTCATCTCTAGCTTCCTTTCTGGTCGTTTTATAGCTGCTGTTGTAGACGGCCATCGCTCTTCTCCTAGATCTATCAACAGTGGTGTTCCTCAGGGTTCTGTCCTATTACCAACTCTCTTACTTTTATTCATCAATGACCTTCTAAGCTGTACATCTAACCCTATCCACTCGTACGCTGATGATTCCACCCTTCACCTTTCCATTCGGTTCCCACAACGTCCATCTCAGCAGTTACTTCGACAAACAAAGGATGAGGCTATGGCAAACCTAATGTCTGACTTGGCTCATACCTCTGACTGGGGTAAAAATAATCTTGTTTTCAATGCACCTATCAACCTGGCAGAATCTTCCACAGGAGTACCCACTGAAGTTTAATAATATCTAGCTTAACCTGAGGAGTCCCATCGAAGTATGGGTACATCGCCAACATTTTGTCACAGCTACACCCATCGACATATGGGTACGTAGCGCAATTACAAGGGTCATAGTCTGCACAATTTTCAAGTTTCATGGGTGATTTTTGGTAAGCATATGTGGGAGACATTCCTCTATCCGCTGTCAAGTGGGGATACTGCCTGGCCCCGCCTGAACCCCCCCTCCCCTCCACACTCTGTAATTCACCTGTTAGCAGTGACCTGGCCAGTAAAGACATGTTGCCCCATGGTCTCTCCAATGCTGAAATTCACGGTGAAAATGATTCCTGATGTGGAGGACAAAGAAGTAAAAAAGCTAGAGCAAGAAATATACAGAAGTGATGAGGTGGTAATGTTGTAAAGGAAGGTGGCATATGTGGATGTGTTTGGTGACTGAACAATGCTTCTATTGCCTATATAAATGTGTGAAAACCAATATAGTCTTGTACTACACGTAAATTCATACCAAATAAATAAATACGTAATTTGAAGTGGCTTGAATTAGTTAACCCTTCCACAGTTCATTTTCTTTAGCCAGGTACCCTGAGAAAAAGGGAAAACGTAACGCTGACTCATCACCTGTAGCACCATTTATGGCCTCAGGAGGGTGATTTCTCTATGAATTTTCGATGTTTCTCACCAAAAGTGAAGGTTTGAGCCAAAAATAATAATTTCTGAAAATGCTCAGGACTGGGGGGCATCGGAGGTTGGAGATGGGACGGGTTAATCCTGCTTCATCCTTGAACATGCTTGGGGTTTCATTCACTCATGACTTATATTGGAAAGATCATATTACATCTCTTGTAAAATCTGCTTCCAAGAGATTAGGTGAGCTAAGCCGACTCCGTACCTTCTTTACCCCTGCACAATTGTTAAGTTTATACATGGGTTTTATTCGCCAGTTTAGAGTACAACTTTCATGAGTGGGGAGGCTCCCCACATAAAGCTCTTCTCAATAAGGTGGAGTCAAAGGCTTTTCATCTCATTAACTCTCCTCCTCTTACTGGCTTCCTTCAACCTCTGTCTCTTTGCCGCACTGTTGCATCTTTATCTCTTTTCTATCGTTACTTCAACGGTCACTGCTCCTCTGAACTGTCTGTTTGCATCCCCCCACCTCTATGACAGGTGCATAGCACCTGTCTAGCAACAAACTCTCATCCCTTTTCTGTCTAACTCTCTAATGCAAGAGTTAACCATTACTCCCAGTCCTCCATTTATGCAACAGGTCAGCTCTGGAACTGTCTCCCTCCATCTGTATTTCCCACTTCCTATGATCTCCAGTCTTTTAAATGCAGTGCATCCAGGCATCTCGAAACAATCAGATCTTGAATTTGGCTCTCGTACTGATTTTGTTATTTTCTTGGATGGAACGGTTTGCGGGCTCCTGGCCTTTGGTTCCTTCTGCCTAGCAGTATAAAAAAAAAAAAAAAAAAAAAAAAAAAAAAAAAAAAAAAAAAAAATCCACTGCCCTACCTTGTACTGTATCTCTTTTATAACACCATCCATATACAGATTGAACAACTATGGGAACATGACACATCTGTGTTTCAATTCAACATTCATATAAAATAATTCACTCAGTTCACTATACACATGCACTGCAGCCTTAACCCCCACGTACATACTCTTCACGGCACTTAACCCTTTCGCACACGCAACCGCAATTTGCATTCCATGTGTTTGGGCACATAGACGCACATGGAACGCAAATTGTGAGAAAAAGCAAAAAAAAAAAAAAATTAACCAAAAATTAAGTTTTACGTCGATTTGCATCAAATTTGGGTGCGTTCTAGAAGGTGCGTCTCTCTCCTAAGGTAAGACCTTGGCAATGCTGTAGTGGCTGCTATGAGCCTCTGCCTAGTGATAAAACTCAGTACTTCACAAGCGGCCAGACAGTAGGGTTGTGCTATGTTGTGCTGTCCCTTGAAATCCGCCATTTTCCCCCTCCCACCCGAGGCAGAAGCCATTAATGAAATATTGTGATTGTACACTGTTTTCAACTATACTGTGAAGCGATTGTGTCTATGGAACATAGGTATACTGTTAGTACAGCACTGGGGCTTGTTACCAGCCATTAGGCCTAAAAGCAGGAGTCTAGTTTGTTATAACGGGGTTTCCACTCTCATCCTGCCCATAAATGATGTATTTTATCTTTATAGTGAAGCCATTACTTATATTTGTGAAACATACAGTGCCTGGATTAGTGAAGTAACTGACCTACCATAGCAGGCATTATCTTATGCCATAGAGATACACAAACATATGCATTAGTTGCTAAGGGAACAGGCGGTCTCGCACGCCATTCAGTAAGCAAGGAAATAATAGAGGAGGATGGGATGGAATCATGTGATAGTGTTTTATACTGCACATGGTTCAGTGTGAAATATATGTATAAATTAGTGCAGCGATAGTTCACCGAGAAATATTGTGTGTATTGACTGACAGCAGAAAGTTTATGAAATGATCAGAGACAAGAAAATACGCCACAAAGCGAAACATATATGACATATATTATACATATGTTCTACAGCGAATGTTCATGGAGAAACCTAATGTGTGCATCGCAAATATTAGGCAAACGTAGTGCAAGGAGGAGAGAACAAATATGCCGCATACACACACACACACAAATGGTTGCATCATGCCGGAGAGGGACGGAGGATTGTTTAAGACTGGCAGCGAGGGGGAAATTGTGGGCTTCTACAAAGATGATGTAGGTAACAGACGTACTAAGCTGAAACAAACAAGAGTAGCAGGAGTAGAGAAAAAGGTGGAGAGAAATGTCCAGGAGTTAAAAAAGGTATGTGCAGTAATTAGAGAGTTGCAGCAACGGACTTTACAGCAAGAGAGAGAGAGATCAAAGCCCTACAGAGTAAACTGGAAAAAGTTTGTACATTTTTTTTTTTTTAATGCAAGGAAGAAGGAACCAAAGGCCACAGGCCTGCATACTGTTCCTTCCAAGAAAAAGCAAAAACAATACAAAAGAGAGCCAAAGTCAAGATCCGTTCAATTCGAGATGCCTGGACACACTGTGTTTGAAAGACTGGAGATCATAGGAAGTAGGAAATACAGACAGAGGAAGACACTTCCAGAGTTGACCAGTTGCATAAGTGAAGGACTGGGAGTAACGGTTAACTCTTGCATTAGAGAGTTGGACAGAAAAGGGATGAGAGTTTGTTGCTAGACGGGTACTACGTGCCCGTCGTAGAGGTGGAGGGATGCAAGCAGACAGTTCAGAGGAACAGTGACCATTGAAATAGCGATAGAAGAGAGATAAAGATGCAACAGTGCGGCGAAGAGACAAAGGTTGAAGGGAATCAGTAAGAGGAGGAGAGTTAATGAGATGAAAAGCCTTTGACTCCACCCTATTGAGAAGAGCTG
>JAGKTI010029344.1:0-12685 GCA_018397915.1 Birgus latro | reverse complement strand
GAAATCTTCTCTTGCATTAGCAAAAATCAAAAGACGTCACGGGACAGAGAGTAAATGGAAAATAGGCTTTTTCTAACCTTGTTACTGGTAACCGATTGTACACGGTAACATATTTGCTGATTTCATCTTCATACTTCCAGACGATTTTTTTACAAGTAGAAAGAATCTCTAGCAGTGATGGGTTAATGAAGGCTGTAGAGGCCCCTCCAATATGAAAAGTTTATGTAAAGCTGAATAAAATTATCAAGAGATGACACGAACATAATATACGAGACAATACTCTAATTTGGGGAATATAAGCCATTTTCTTGTCTTCAGGGCGGACATAATTTGTCTCTAGAATACCGAATTTGTTAAAATCAGCAGTCGATTAAACTGTTGCTACTATTCCCACAGTTATGGAATATAAACACACTGAATACAAATTACAACATGATTCATGATTACTGCTACCTGTAATGTTGAATTTTTATCAAAAGATCGATTTTACATCAACAACAGGTACAAGAGCAGCTAATACTCTAATAACGCGAACATCGTGGCACTGCATCTAAATATAAGCCAACTTAATGTTACTCTCAGTTTCCCTCTAAATCCTGATAATCATCCGTGCCGTGGCCAGTGCCTCACGCCATGTAATCTGTCTGTATGGTGAGCGGGACGGGACGGTTTGCGTAGATCCCATGATGTAGGAGACCACCGACACGCAAGCCACTCACCACTCCGCCAGACGTCCATCTCTACAATAACTCCACCATTCTACTTTCTCAAAAATGCCTTCTATCTGGACGTCTTTTTTAGGTACAGATACCCTGCTATATTCATGCACGATAAAGAGAGAGAGTGATGTCAAAGAATTACAACATTTAACTTCCTCCGGCAACTCGCTGCGTTAGCAGTGTCTTGACAACGAGCAGGTCGTGTCCGGAAATTTGATGGTCTTAATAGTAGGTATTTTGGATGTAGCATATAATTTCGTGATATTACGCTTTCAGGAAGGTTGCTCTGGCTTCCACAAACAACAAATCGATGTGAAACTAACCTGCTGAAAGGTTCTCCACGTTATCTTGTAGTTTACATATATTCTGTATCAAGATAGATACTACACAGTCTAAAGTTGATGACGTGAGAATTAAGTTTGCTTTAAAGTTCATGCGGACAGAAAAATGGAGAAAGTGTGTGTGTAGACTAATCTTTTTGATAGGTGCTGGTGTATATCATAAACCTCTACACCAACAGCGTACGTCTTTTAAGTAAAGAAGAATGAGGGAACCTAGAAAAGACGGCGGAAAGGGTGAGAAAAGGGTGAGTTAATCCATGAACGGTTGTCTCCACGAGGAAGGAAGCGTAAACAATACCTCACCACGATGGCTCAGGCCGAGTTGGTAAAGGAGCTGGCATTTACTGGCGAGGACCCGGCCAAGACTGATTAACCTATTTACCTGACAACCTCCAACATCTATCCTCGGACGTGGGAACCCTTCTGCCGACCAACCCACTGGGCTTCCCACAGATGGTCATGTGTGTGAGTTCACCATCTAACACAAGGGCACCAGCGGCACAAAATACTAGTACAGTGACACTTATTACCTGTGGCTAAACCTACAAATACAAAGTTCGCAGTAGCTGAATGAAATTATTAACAAAACAGCCATGATAAAGCTGATACCTCTAGCCGTTTCCTTTATATGATGTTTTTGATATGATACCGTAAATGAGACACTGAGAACTCATCGTTTGCAACATCGATATAATTCCTAAATGTTTCATCAGGACACAGCTATCTCCCTATAGAAACTTTAATATGATCATGCAATACCGCTGAAAAATATACCATGCACCATCATACGAGGGGGGGATTCATTAATTTTCAGAATAGATCAATAGTGCGGGAAAAATAAACAGTTCCTCGTTGGGCCGGAAGGTACCAGGTGCGTGCAGTCTGGTGAAATATTCTGTCACGTGTGATGGCACTGGGAAGGTCAAGTCCGTATTTCTGGCGTTATTTCTTTGTTCGTGCAAGTGACCTCTGCGATTTTCGTTCGTGACCCACTGTGACGGATTTGAACGAGCAGAGTGCGCATAATTTATTTCTATCTAATTATTTATTTATTTTTTGGCACGAGAATACCACGGCTGAGACAGTAACAATACTTTACCAAGCTTTCAAGGAGCAGGCCATGGAAAAAACAGAATTGCACGAATGGTACGCACGTTTTAAGAAAGGCAACATATCAGTACAAGACTCTCCACGTCCTGGCCGCCCTTCAACCTCTCAAACAGATGATCGTCGCACTACTGAAGAACTGATGGATGCCACGGGCGTTTCTTGGAGTCCAGTCCAACAGACGCTGACACAAGATCTTGGCATGCACCGAGTCTCTGCAAAATTCGTCCTTCGTTTTCTAATGGAAGATTAAAAAGCAAATCGTGTGAACATGTGTCAGGGTTTGAAAGAACGGTTGAGAAATGACCCAGAATTTCATTAAAATTTTATTACAGGTGATGAGACCAGGTTTACGGGTGTGACCCCGAAAACAAGCAGCAGTTCAGTCAGTACAAGACACCAACATCTCCAAGACTGGAAAAAAAAAAAACGCATCAGGTCAAGTCCAGCTTCAAGACAATGTTAATCTTGTTTTTTACGACTGAGGTAGTTGTCCATGAAGAGTTTGTTCCCCGTGGACAGACTGTCAATCAGCAGTTTTACATTACAGTGCTGAGGCGTCTACGGGAAAGCATCAGCAGCAAACGTCCAGAGAAGTGGCGCACCCAGAGATGGCTCTTGCATCACGTCAACGCCCCATCACACTCTGCATTGCCAATCCAGAACAAAAAACGCAGGAGTCTCTGGACCAGGTGACAAAAGACGACTACAGAAAGTGTTTCCAGGAATGGGAAAAGCGCTGGGAGAAGTGTATAGCGTCTCTGAGGAGTACTTTGAAGGGAACTAAAATGGATTTCCTGTAAATTTTGTAATGAAGTTTTTCTTAATTTCTGGAATTTTTGAGTACCTCATTGTGATCGTCATCACGTTAATCCCTTCAGTCCCATGACGCCTTCATTTTGACCAGGTCATCGCGAGATGTTTTTACCTCGCTTAAGCGAGATGTTTTGTTGTGAAGAAGTTCATGAAGGCTATATAAACTTTGTCCAGTTCGAAGTCTCACGTTATGTAAATTATCAGGTTATCACAAATGAAATAAACATGACGTCCTCTGCCTGAAGCGGTTAATCTAATTTTCCATGACAGTGTTCCAATGGTGGGCGTATGATTCAGACGCATTGACAGAATGAATCCTCTACTGCCAGGCACCAAAGGCCATATGGCAGTAAGGTAGAGAAAGGTAGCGGCAGAAAGGGAAAAGGTAGTGGTTTTAACAATGAAGTGGTTGTGACGTTGAAGGTGTTTATCGTGGACATGTTTTGTCGCTGAAGTGGTTTGATGTTTAAATGGTTTGACAATGAAGTGGTTCTGGCGTTAAAGTGGTTTTGATACTGTAAAGATTTTGGCAATGAAGAGGTTTTGGCCCGATGAGGTCTTGACTCTGAAGTGGTTTTGGTGTTGTAGCGGCTTGGCACTGAAGTGGCTTGATTGGTTTGTTGGTTGAAAGGCTCGACCCTTCCGGGAAGGGAGGAAGGGTAGACGTCAATGGGTGGTCCTTAAACTATCCATGCCATGAAACCGGATGTCCAGCCTGACGAGCAGAGGACAATAAAAGCCGGAAGAAACACAGAAATATCAAGAAGAGAGTGTGGAGACAAGAGAAAAAAAGGACAGTAAGGAGTGAGAGAGAGACTGAAGATAAAAAAGGTCCCTTTTAGTCGCCTCCTATGACAAGAAGGGATGCTGGGAAAGTATTCTCCCCCCCCTCCCCAGGGGATGATCCGGAAACTGGAAATGATAAAAGCAGGAAAAGCTTATCAACAAAGTAGTTAATTATTTGGATCATGCATATAATAGCTCATCACTCAAGCCTTTCATTTTCACTGCTCCATCCCACAGTACACCAGCGGAGTAACAGAATCACGCCATTTAGTTCGAGTAACTAAACCAGTTAAACTCTTCACTACAATTATTTCAATTTTTTTTTCTCTTGCTACTACCAGACGATTTTAATGAGTTAGGAGAGCCTTCTAGTACTGACGGTTAATGAAGGCTATAAAAACTATTTAAAAATCTGTTCTAAGTTCAGAAAAAATATATATCGTCCGAAGAGAAACAGAATATATGAAAAACAAAGGGGTTAACCAGTTCACTGCGATAACATCTATTTCAGTATGTTCTTGCTCTCACCAGACGATTTTATTGATCTTAAGAGTTTTTGAACCGAAAAGGTTAGGTTTAGGCTTCATAAGTACCTTAAGCACAAGATGTCTCTTCTGTGATGAACACAGTTGTCTGGAGGTAGTAAGATTACACTAAAATAAGACGTCACAATATTGTAGGAGTTGAGTCAGACCACTATACTGAAGTAACGATCCTCTGAACTTTAATTACCTGTTACATCATCAACCGTCTGCAGTAGCAAGACATGTTACTGGCAGGTGTAACTTTAATAATTCCAAGAAAGCAGTTTTGGTGCTCAGTATGTTTTTTTTTTTTTCCCAGAAGTATGATGGCGAATTGAATATAGTCACTTCAGTAAGACCTGTTACTTCCCCATAAGCCCTCCAGTCATGTGTTCCCGAGATAACAGTTTTGGTGATCAGTCTGGCACTTTTTCCTCTTTTCAGCAATATGGTGGTGAATTTTGAAGTCACTTATGTAACACCAATTACTTTTCCATGAGCTTTCCAACAACGTGCACAGGTCCATTGTAGTTTTGATAAATTCTGGGACAGCCCACTTTGGTACTGTTCTCTGCTACCGTACCTACAGAGATTGTACCTCCCCCTCCCCCCCCACTCTGGTACTAACCACCAAATACACAGCTGTGTGCAGGATAGTGTTCTCGTTCGTTTCGCCAGTTCGAGAAAAAAAAAAAAGCAAGAGCACTCGGACTGCAACACCAGAGCCATATAGTTCATCTAAGGGTCTAGCAAGTTTGATCGGAATTAGATCAAAACTTTTATTTTTAGTTATCCTTGTCCTCTGACCATGACTTTTGACCTATTGTGCTTAAAATTTAATGTGTGTCAACCATGCCAGACCTTCAAACCTTCCACTAAGTTTGGTCTAAATCGAATCACAACTTCTTGAGTTATAGGGTCGAACATTGACTTTTCCCAGTGACCTTGATGCTTACTAATTATTCTCAGAGTTGAGCCATTTCGTCTTTGCCCTACCCTCATCCTTTCCGCCAAGTTTGTCTTAAATCGAATCAAAGCTGTCTAAAGTTATCTTGGCATGTGACCTTCCTCTTTGACCTTGCCCTGCGACCATGTCTGTTGGCTGGTTATTCTTAATGTCGAATTCCTGTGTTTTTGCCTTATCTTCTACCTTTCCATAAAGTTTATACTGACCCTGTCATGTAACCTTCACTTTTGACTTCGCCCTGTGATCTTTCTTACGGATTGAGTGCTCTTATAACCGAACCCTTTCGTCTCTACCTTAACCCCGAGTCTTCTGCCAAGTTTGGTTTAAGTCGGATAAAAACTAAGTTGACATTTCCACAGTGGCAAACACACAGAAAATGAGGCTGAAATGGCGAACATTCTTAACGATTACTTTGCGTCTGTTTTTACCGTAGAAAACACCACCACAAGCCTACTGTCGCCCATAAACCAAGCAAACAGCACCGCCCTCAGTAACTATACTATCCACAATAGCTATACCCTTTCAGCCGTACATAAAATCCCTGGCCCTGATAAAATATTACCAACAATTCTCAAAGAAGCAAAAAATGAGTTACTGTTGCCACTCTCTGTCTTATTCAATAAATCGTTAAATACTGGGAAAATTCCATGCGAATGGAAACAAGCAAATGTAACACCAATTTTCGAGAAAAGAAATAAGTTGCACGGAGGAAATTACACCAATCAGCTTAACATCAGTAGTGTGCAAATTAATGGATAAATCATAAGAGATAAAATAATTATATAGAAGAAAATAATATAATTAAGGACTCGCAGTTTGGATTCAGACATCGTCGTTCATGTTTAACTAACTTACTGGATTTCTTCCATGATGTTTACAAATCATATGACGACCTCTTTGGCGGACACAAGGGGTGCTGTGGTTGAACCAGTGTCGCATACTAGTATGCTTGCACCCAGTCGGCTTAGGCGGGCCGATTACACTTGGTTCACAGACTAAACACACATCCAAAGCCACTCCAACACACAACACTCACACTTACAAGCACTTATCACCCTACATACAATCTCTGCAGAGCACCACATGTTGGTGGAGTGGAGATACAGATACATAGATAGACATAGACATAGACTCAAGAGCAGTAGATATGATTTACCTCGACTTTCAGAAAGCAGTTGACACTGTCCCTCACAAGCGTCTCGTAAGCAGAATAGAAGCCCATGGAATAAAAGGAAATACGCAGAAATAGTTACAAGACTGGTTTTCTGACCAAAATCAGCTAGTTGTGATAAACAGAAAGGAATCCAAATGGCGTAATGTGATTAGTGGAGTTCCCCTGGACTGATTCTGTTTATTATCTCTATAAACGACATAGACGAGGGCCTAAATTGTAAAATATCCAAATTTGCAGACGAAACTAAAATAACCAATAAAATAACTTCATAGTTACTCTGGCAATAGTTACAAAATAACCTTAATACTGTGGCAAGCTGGGCAGAAAAATGACAAATGAAATTCAACACAGAAAAATGCAAAGTACTTCATATTGGAAATAACAGCGTCCATGTGAATCATAGAATGAATAATTTCCAGTTTTCAAGCACAGACAGAGAAAAGAATCTTGGTGTGATAATTATCAAATGGCCCTAAACCGAGTAAGCATTGCACCGAGGTGGTTAAAATTGCAAACAAGCTGGTGGGTTTTATTGGAAGAACTTTCGAGTTTAAATCGGAAAAAAGTCATACTTGCCTTGTACAACTCGCTAGTGCGCCCCCATCTTGAGTATTGTGTGCAATTCTGGTCTCCGTACTACAGAAAAGACATAGAAAAAATAGAGAAAATACAGCGAAGAATCACAATAATTATACCTCAACTGAGAAACAAACCATATGAGGAACGCCTTGAAGAACTTAAATTATTTAGCTTAACGAAATGCAGGTTAAGATGTGATTATTGAAGTTTTCAAATCATGAAGGGATATGACAACTTAGACATGAATAAATATTTTGAAATAGACCGGCCGAGTCAAACCAGGAGTAATGGCTGCAAAGTTACGGGAAACAGTTTCCAATCCAATGAAGCAAAATACTTCTTCTTCAACAGAGTCGTAAATATCTGGAACAGATTACCCTCAGATACCGTGAACAGTATCTCAAGACATTTAAAAACAAAATAGACATGTATTTGCACAAGAATCCTCAGCTGACTCTTTTTCTGTCCGAATAACTTACTTTTACCAGCTACGTGTAAGTTCACTCCCTTCCTGTCTATAAGACACCCTTTAAACTTAACGCACCCGTACATATCGTCGCACCATGTCATTATATATATTTCATTTTATTAAATGCATATAAAGTAATATAAGCACAGACTAGAAACTGCACAGATAGCCCTGAGTTAAGTCACTACTCTTACTTTCGACCCGTGATGGGCTGTGGATCACTGAGGGCACCTGTTAGTTTAAGTGACCAGCATCGGGATTTTTATTTTATTTTTTAAATGTACCGGGGGTCATTGTTTCAGGAGGTAAATTTTGTACTTGTCCCGCATGGGAGAGTTCCTTGTCTCAGTGGAGTGAACGAAGCTGGGGCCTGATTGACCGCGCTACCTACCTTAAAAGTGCCAGGCAAGGCTGCCGCATCACCCCTGAACATCCACACTGTGCACTGTGCAATTTCCACGCTATGTCTACAGACGCCCTGTTAACTCAACGTATCCGAACATAATGTCACGCCGTAGTTATATGTTTATTTGATTACCTCCTTTTTCAGATTATTCAAACTGGTAGCTTATATATAAAGTATTATAGAATGTAACTTTTCATTTTCTGCCTTTTCTGTGAAATTTCCATGTCAGTTTTTCGATGCTGCGTCGCAGTTCTCACTTTTTTCCTGGAGGGTTTGGAGGCGGGAGGAGCCTGCTTGTTCTACTATCCTTATCCCTCAGCATGTAGAATTAGATGTTGCAGTCATAGTCAACTCTGTAACAAGCAGCCTCGAGAGGATCATACGGTCTGTTTCAGTTTGCCTTCCTTGTATTCCCTTGTATTCCTCCTCCTCCTGCTTTTTATCTTCATTAACCCTAACACCTCGGCCCTCCAAGCCCTAGGTAAAGACTTATCCACCTTCTTATCCCTTTCTTTCTGTCCTCCTTATTTTTCTCTCCTCCTCTTTCTCTTCTTTGTCTTTAACTTCTCATTTCACCGTCAGGGCCTACGTTCTCCTTTTCAGTACTGCTGCAGCTCCTCCTCTTCACTTTACCTCTGTCCTCCAGGACCTACGTAACGAGCCATCTACCCTTTCCTCCTTCTCCCCCTCTTCCGCATCTCCAGCTCCTCATCCTCATCTTTGCCTTTAATCTCAACACTTCTGTCCCCAAGGACCTGCGTGACGAGCTTGGCACCCTACACAGCACCGTGGCTGAGCTGGAGCGTCGCTACTCAGACCTCTCAGCCCGATACCGTACCACCGTAGCCAGTCTGGATGAGGTGGGTAGATTACGTTTCTTCAATCCTTTCCTCCCTCCCTCCCTCCGCCTCCAGATAGCATGTTTGCCCTTGCAGAGCATATTATGTCTTCATCCATTTTTACCTGCAGCTATAGCCAGCAGGTCCATGAGTGGCCACCTTTCTCCTGCTTCTGGCGGATTTGTGAATAGAGGCCTTTGGAGGCAAAAAAGTGGTACCATAGAAGGTAATTTGACATGAAAAATCCAAAGCTGCCATCAGCTCACATCTGAAGTGGCGCCATCTGGCGACAACTTTAGCAAAAGTAATTAATTTTAACCTATTGAGGCATACAAGTGGTCCCATATTAGGTTATCTGACACGAAGAATACAAATTTGCTGTCAGCTGACACCTGTGGTGGCGCCATCTAGCAGCAACTTTAGTAAAACTTCTTCATTTAAGCCCATTGTGACATAAAAGTGGTCCCATATAAGGTTATTTGACATGGAGAATCCAAAACTGAAACAAGAGTCTCGCCGCAGGTCCCAGAGCAATTCTACTCTTGTTTATGTCTTCCTCCCAGGCCAGTCTTACCCTATTACGATACTTCATCACATCAACTTAACCTTATTTCTCATGTATCCTACATGATCTGATTTACTCTAGTGCTGCCCCCCACCCCCCGCGCGCGCGTTTGTGTAGCCGAAATAGATAAAGGATTTCGATGAAACTGGCAGAATGGTTGCAGTGGGTCACAGAAGGGACCGTTTTAATTTAAAATCGAATGAAATTTTATGCAGGGGTGTTTTAACCCCTAGGTTAATTGCTCCCCAATGTGGAATGCGTCAGAGATTTTACGTGGATTTTCCCGAGTTTACACAGGAGCAAGGGCTGAGCGGCCCAGTAGGTCCGCGAAGCTTTTGTCTGTATCTACAATTGATTCAGGACCAGACTCAGAAAAAAAAAAAAAAAAACAGGTTCCACTTAGTATGCCTCAATCCCATTTCACTCCAATCATATATCATAAGGTAATCAATACAAGCAGGGCCGGATACATCTCTCTGGAAAAGAGTTAGGGGGGGGCGTGAATCCTATCGGAACGATTACAAATTTGAATTCATACTGACTCAGTACCAGATTTCTCATTGGTTATTACCAGATCCCCTTTTCATTGAAATGAATGTATGATTACATATGTGTAAGATATTAACTGCAAATATTTTGTTAAACAAATTTGCTCTTTTATTGTAAGTATCATTGTTCTACCGAAAATGGAGAGAAGGTGCGTACGCGCCCACTGACCCTCAAATCTGTGGCTGATAAGTGTCGCCGTTGACACTTCCCTAAACGTCCATGTATTCTTTGGCTATCAGTTTCTTGTAGCTTATTACCCCTCTATATAACACACGCACACACAAAAGCACACACGCGCACTCTTTACATATCGTAACAAATAAACTATTTGCAATATTTCTTTTGTCTATGGATACTACCTTTGGCGCCCAACAACAGTCTCTTCATTATGCCCCAGTGTGGTAGGGATGTAGGCCATAACGAAATTTCTAACGAAATTAACGATATAATAGTGGTTGCAGTGACATGGAAAAAAAAAAAAGCTAGTAAAGGAAGCAGGCAATATTCGTGCTCAACAGAACAAGGTAATCGATACAGCGTGACCTAGATCGGTTTGTCCTCCACGGTGACCTAACTCGCTGGCCGCGTCCTCTTGTTATGATCTCATCCCTCCCTCCTCCCTTCCCCTGCAGGTGAACGACACCACTGAGCGGCTGAAGGACCACTCATCTGACCTAGTGGACCAAAACCGACGACTGAGAGCCAACTGTGACAAGCTGGGGGAGGAGGTAGGTGCAGTGCAGTTTTGATTTACATTACTTCTTCAGTATGCTGACGTCCTTGATAGGCATCGTGTTCTTACCACTGTCAGGTATAGAGACTGTTCGATGTGAAAGAGTACTATGTAGCCTTCATTAGCTCGTGCAGTAGGCTATTTGGTGCCTCTTCCGAAGGAAAATCAAATTACTGGGAAGAATAAAAAATAAAATGTAAACTAGACGTAGACGTGCAGTAGTTACAATGCGTTGTTCTTCCCAGTCGTCGTACTTAATCTAACATGCCTCGTTTTCTTTCTTACTGATTTCTCCGGAGACTGTTTTTATATATTGTACTGTACACGCATTTTAGGTTGCAAAATAATTCTGGAAGCCTAAATAAAAAAATAAATAAATAAACAAATGTAACTTGAGCTACCAGTCCCTGCTACATGCATTGTAATTTTCTGATTAATCATCCAAGAAATAATTTAAAAAAAAAAGGCAGTGGCAAACGAGCGTCGGTAAGGTCACCGAGACGAAACAGAGAGAGAGAGAGAGAGAGAGAGAGAGAGAGAGAGAGGGTGAGGGAGAGGTATGAGTAAATACGCGAGTGGAAGAGATGTAGGGAGTGCTTTGGTGTCTGCTTTTGACACATAACTATATACGATGACACTTCATATTCAAGGCAAAAATACGAAAATTAAGGAGAACGTTTGGCTGTCTGTCAGGCTCTGGTGAGCAACGATAAACCACATAAAGCAGTACTTTTCACATCTACATAACTGTTCATGCTCTGAGGCAAACAGCTGTTCTGTAAGCTGCTGCTACATGAAGCAAACGTGCGCCGAAAAAGAGCACCAGCCAGTCTGTTAGAGTTGCTATCTCTCCGACAGAAGGAGACAGAAAGAGGTAATTACTGAGGAAAAGAACATAAGGAGACCTTAGCCTATATGCAACAGGCGGTGGGCAGTCAGAACAAACACAACAAAACTGCAGCCCCAATCCATATCTGGAGACAGCTATTTTTACGAGTCTGTCTATCTATCAATCAATCAATTGCCAGGCGCTTTAATCCTTAAAAGGGTGCCCACAAACAAATCGTCTCCACGTTGCCATCTTCTGCCACTTGGCTGCCCTACCTCCAATTCGCACTCTTCGCTCTCATATAAATCATCACTCCATCTCATCCTTCATTTCCTCCGTCTCATCCACTCCACCTCACATCTCTCATTCATCATCCTCTCAACATCTCACCTCAAAGTACTCCTCTCAACACTTTCAGTCTTGAGGCTCACAACAAAAAATAAATATCATCGCTAATCTGCGCCTTAAGACTCATTTTCTGTAACACGCAGCCCTTTGTCTCTAAACCTTATCATCATCGCCCTGGAAGAACGGTGCACCTTGTCCCCCTCCTCTTGCCCGCTTTGGATTAGGGAAAACAAACAAACAAAAAACAAACACACAGACAAACAAGCACACGCACAAACAACACACACAAACAAACACACACAAACGGAGACTCAGCTGTCTGAGGCAATTGACAGCAAACCCTTTTCTGTATCCTCCTACTTTCTCTATACTCATTTCAAAGCCAAAGGTGGCTGTTGTGTATATGTACGCAACAACATATCTTGCTCGTGTTCCTGAACTTGATTCTTCTGAATTCTCTGCTCTCTGGCTTCGGCTCTCCTGTCATTCTCTGGCTAAATATATCTGCGCTGTTTACTTATCGCCTAATTCTACTGACTATCAAAAATTATTCGACTATCTTACTTCTACGATGGCACATATCCACTTCTCCTTTCTCTGAAATATCCATTCTTGGAGATTTCAATGTTCACCACCACCTT
The DNA here is from genome assembly GCA_018397915.1 of Birgus latro. Classification (NCBI taxonomy): domain Eukaryota; kingdom Metazoa; phylum Arthropoda; class Malacostraca; order Decapoda; family Coenobitidae; genus Birgus; species Birgus latro. Next base: position 293 of record JAGKTI010029344.1, on the reverse strand, counting down.
TGGCTCTCCTCTCCTTTTACTGATCCACCTGGTGAACAATTCTATACCTTTTCTATCCTTAATGACCTAGGGCAACTTGTACAGCATCCTACCCTTATCCCTGATCGCCTTGGAGAGAGCTCCAACATACTTGACCTTTTCCTTACAACTAATCCTTCTGCTTACACTGTTAATCTTTTCTCTCCGTTGGGCTCCTCTGCTCATAGCCTTATTATCTTAACCTGTCCTTTTGCTCCAGTGCAGCCTGGGAACCCTCCAAAGAAACGTTGTCTGTGGCACTTTGGAGCTGCGGA
>JAGKTI010029343.1:0-12685 GCA_018397915.1 Birgus latro | reverse complement strand
AAAAAAAAAAAAAAAAAAAAAAAAAAACTTGGCGAATATAAAAAAAATAAATAAAAATAAAATAAAATAAATAAATAAAGTGCGGAAATGCATGAGTGAGTGTGGAAAGCAGGAAAAAACAGGAATAAGAACGAAGAGAAAGTGTGAAATGTTTGAATGAACTTGGAGAAAATCTGAAAACTAGGAGTGAGCGTGGGATATACGTGAACATTACGACTGAACTCTCGCCTTCACCCTAATGTTGAGAGAATACTAAATTTATTTGTGGTAGGGGAGAGGCTGGATTTAAAGTTACGTGGATGTGGGGAAAAAATGTCAAAATGTAAGGAACGGGCAGGGGACATGTGTCAAAATACGGGAATAGGAGTAGAAAGTTGTAGAGATATAAGAAAAAGCGTAGACAAGTGTATAAATCTAGGAATTATTGAGCAAAGGTGAAAATATCAGAACGAGTGAGGGAAAACATGAGAAAAGGGAGAGAAAATACAGAAATGAAGGTGGAAAATTGTAGAAATACGAAAAAATAACTGTGGAAGAACTGTGAACATGTTAGAATACGTGGAGAAAGCAAGAAAAAAATATATATGTGAAAACAAGATGGAAAATATACGAAACTAAAATGCGGGCGGGAAAAAAATAAAAAGTAGGATCAAACTCGGGCCCTATGAAAACAACTTTTTCATTGATGGAGTAGTTGAGGACTCGTTGTGATCAAGTTTGTGTTTAGCTGTGAAGGTACGTCAGTATGGAAAACTCGTGTATATGTTTTTAAGAGTGAAAGAAAGTGTGAATGTGCTGGAATTAAGTGAGGAAAAAATATGAAAATCTAGGACTACGACTGAAATATCTGTATAAGGGTGGTACTGCGGGAGGAATTGTGTGACATTTTAGAATACGTGTTAAAAAGTGTGTAAATGCAAGCATAACTTTGGCGTGATTAATATGCCTGCGTCAATGGTATAACAACTGCAACTGCTGTGGTCCAATTTGAGAGTGGTTGTCAAGCTAAGTGATGTGGTAAAAAAATGTGAAAATGCATCGTGGAGAAGGTATGAAACTAAAGGAGTGAGTATGGAAAGTGTTAGGACGAACCTTGACGTCGATGGAATAGGGGATACATGTAAGGTTATCCACTCGGATGTTGGTTGCGAAGTTCCGTGAGGTGGTCTTGGTATCACTGAACTGGATCCTTGACTTGACAGGGTCCAGAGTCAACGTCCCTTTGATGGCTGTTGGGTAAGATTAGGTTTGGTTAAGTTGGGTTAGGTTAGATTAGGTTATTGCTGTGTTCAAACATAGGCAATATTACTTTGTTCATACATAGGCAATAGTTACTGGGGTGTTCACTTTTATCCCTTCGCTGAGGTTGATGCACCTGGTTATATCATGCAAAGCAATTCCTTTATATTTCTTCAAATGCGAAAAAGCCTAACAGTCACTGGCTTCAAAAACTATCTCCAGGGGTCCTTCGTCTAATGATGGCACATCCAGGACTTTTAAATGAGCTACATTAGGCAATTTTGTTCAGATTACAGATCTCTACCAATCAAAGAATTAAAAGTAGTGTTCAGTGGTGTTCTCACAATTTTCCTTAACTCGCGGTTTCCTATATTCTATCGCCCTCCTATAACTGTCCTAATGTCTCAACATTTGTCGTTCCTCTGAAGAAGCTCCATGAAGGAATACAGTTTTGTCCTGTGCCATGTTTTTTATGCTTTACCCTTATTATGTATTATAACATTAGTGTTGCCATGTGATCGTACAGCAAGAACTTCAACCACCTCACAGGGGTTCACTTGAAAACCCACAAACTAAGGTAATCACTGAAAGTAGAAAAATATCTGAATACTCAAGTTTTAAAGGTGTATAATTTTATAACTGCATTTCGACAGCGTCATGACTGTTGCTGAATATGGCTGCTCATAAGGAAGTGAAGCCTCTAAATATTATCTTTTTTATTGCAGAGAATGGATGATAAAACTTTAAAAGTATTCATATTATAAGGAGTTTCTGGGTAGTGGAAGAATAATAAGCTTTAGATTAACGACTACTGACTACGCAAGAGCCATAATGGTCGGCATCCATATTTTGCTAGTCCCAGTCCACCAAAACTACAACATGCAACTATCAAATTTACATTCCAGGTCTCTATTCCAGATTTAGGTACAAATAGGGAGGGGGAAAAAAAAACTAGCACAAATGATCTCATGGCAGATCAGGGAACCGAACCTGGGACCTCTTGGAAACGGAGATGGTATGCTTCGGATTGCACCACCGAGAAAATATGCTACTCATGTCGAATGAAAGGGGCTGAAAAGGACGCTTCAGCATGGCGGACTGATTTATCTAAACGGCTCAACTTGCAGATTACATAAGCATTCCTCTGCTCACTCACTACTCTCCGAAAGGTGAATGATTTCTTTAGTGCAACAACAACTTCAACCCGTAGGTTACCGAGTTCTCGTTCAGGTAAGCCTGGAGTCATAACAATTGCACGAAGCAACTGTAGTGGGAGTGCTCTATTAGCACGGAGATGTGGTGATTCCAGTGTACAGCACTTGGCTTATATTAATGTAGATCATGTAAACAGATGAATCCCTGACCCCATGATGTCTGTGAGGTACTAGAGAGAGACGCCTTTAGGTGGCTGTTGCAGTATAACTGCCCGGTTATACAAACTCTTTCACCCGCCTGCTCATCCTACGAAGGAAGTTGGTGGACTGCAGGTGAAGGGCAACTACATCCTGGTATCCGCTGGGTTCACACACAGATGGACTTTGACAACAACACGATCTCATGAAAAAATATAAGCAGTTTTTTCACGACTCCTCTATTCTGTAGCTTGAGTTACAATATCTCAGCTGGATCAGATAAGACTTGAAATCTGTGCAGTTGCAAATTCATCAAACAGCAATGCATCCTACCTGTCACCGTGGGAACACTCATGCCGTGATAGTGGACACAGGCAGTGACAGTGAATGTTGTGTCGCCCAGTATGATGGCCTTGGGTGAGCTGGTGATATTTGCAGTTAATACAGCAACAGGACGGCTCTTAATCACAACGGCGTGCCCAGACAGGAAACTCCCTATGGCCAAGTCTGTAGGAATAGAAGAAGGCTTTGATTAATGCCTCTCCACTCCTCGAGGGTCATGAAGGAGGAAATGAAAAGAAAAAATACGAAAAAGGGAAAACTATCAGCAGCACACTTACTGAAACAACTCACACATCTATGCATGACAATCATCAGTGCATCACCTAGACCCAAGGAATCCTGACTCCTTTTCCAGGCTCATCCTTCTGATCACATTTACAACAGCGTGTGTTCGAAGCGCAGCGAGGCTACTGTAACGCTAAAAGTGTGTGTGTGTGTGTGTGTGTGTGTGTGTGTGTGTGTTACCATTTATGAACCTTCCCTCGCATTTTAGTGTTTTCCTTAATAGAACATAAATTAGGCATATCTATCCAGCGAAGTGAAGGGAAATGAGAAAGAGAGGAAGATCCATAGATGTAAGGACGAAGGGGTTAGGGGTAAAAAAGGAAGTGAAGAAGAGAGGAAGGAAAAGTAAGGGAGGCATGAGTTGGGGTACGAATGAGAGGGAGGGAGGGGTGACGAAAGAGAGATGAGGGAGGGAGATATTAAGTTTAGGAAAAGATGAGGATAAGGAGAGAGGGATTAGGATTGGATGGGGGGAGAGAAATGAAGAAAGAGGTGAGCGAGGGAGAGGTAAGGATGGAAAGAAGGGGCGAGAAAGGATGAAATAGGTGAAGGAGGGAAAGATAAGGATGGAAGAGGAAGGAAGATGAGAGAAGGAAGAGAGGTTAAGGAGGGAGGGGTTAGGATGGAAAGGAGGAGGGGTGAGAGAAGGGATGGGAGTTAGAAGAGAGGTGATGGTGGAAGGGGTTAAAGTTAGGAACGGGCTCGGGGAATGGATGAGATGTACTGGGGAGAAATTATTCACACCAGGGTAGTCGTTCTTGTCAACATCAACGCCCCTAGACAGCGCCATGCCAAACCCCCTGAGGTCTGAACGAAAGTCGTGTGGCGTCAGTCGCTGGGAATGAGTGGAGGGCAAGTCACCATCAGACCCAAGATAAATATAGACGGCTCCATTTCCTTCAAACGGGGCTCCCACGGCAAAATCTGATGGAGAGTAGCAAGAATTAAACCAGAACAGGCTCTGTCAAAATCATGTACCGGTATTAGCATCAGTAGGTATTTGTTAAGGTGAAAGAAATAGGCAAAATGTATCGCCAAGGAAGTTGTGTCATGAAATTTCCATCCCACTTATAACATGGCCCAATGTCACCTTCACATCTATTAGCATTAAGGTCACTGAGCAAAGCAAGAGTCTTATCGAAACAAGTGACCCAATCTGTATGTTACATCCAAGTCCCCATCTGTCAGTCTCACCTTCGTATCCATCTGCATTAAGATCTCCAGCTGAAGCGAGGGTCGTACCAAATCTAGCAAAGCTCACTCCTGATCCGATGTAGACTGTGTTGGAATCCTGTAGCTTCTTTCCCTGCTAAAATTATTGCTATTATTATTATTATTATTATTATTATTATTATTATTATTATTATTATTATCATTCACTTTGAACCCGGAGTAAGAGGTGTACAGCTCTGGTCATTTCTGTCCCTGTTGAGGCCATCATTATTTTAATTACCTTTAACATTATTAATCTTCATCGATATTAAAGTTCTCACCATCATCATTCTAGCTCTGGACCCAAGTGCTAAGCTCTTGAATCGTGATCATCATTATCATCAATCACCGTCATCATTATCATCATCATAATTAACATCATCATCATCTTCATTTTTATCCTTACCATTTTGTTTTTCAAATAAGAATGCGATGTAGGAATAACAACAACAGTAACAAACTCCTCTTTGGCATTTTCATGGAGTGGGAGGGATCTAGAAGCAGGGCCAGGAAAGTAGAAAAGCGAAATTATCATAACCCGTATCTAATAAAAACAGGACACGAATACTTTCACTCATACTTCAAAATATTTGGAAACAACATCAACATAACCCATATCCAGACCCTTAATAGCCTCTAACGGGCGGCAAAACTGTAAAATTAATACTGGCATCCCACAGCTTGGGGGAAGATTTGAACAGTTACCATGCCAGGATGTTCCCGCTTGGAAGACGACAGTAATAATAATAATAATAGCAATTATTATTATTATTATTATTATTATTATTATCATTAGAGTAGAGACCGAAGATACCCGAGGTCACAACACCCCGCCCATGCCAGCTAATTGGGGTCAAAGTCACTTGAGGTGAAAGTGAAGTGTTATGACTTAATTATAGCACTATCACCAAAAGAAACTGCTGCTCCTGAGACTTAAAACTTTAATATTTGATCGATCTTTAGTCTATCCTTTCAAGGTCATTCAAGGTCACATCTTATGGTGCCAACAGCCTCTCTATATATGACTTCCTATTAGTGATTAATAGCAACCATGTGCCTCTCTCACCACCTGGCTGATTTAAGCAGTCAAAATATGTGTGACCTTTACTTTCACATTTCAAGGTTACCTAAGGGTAAAGGTAATGGTGCCAATAGAATCCCCATATTTGATTTTCCATTAGTGATTAAGAGTAACCATTCATGTATCTCTCATCATTTGGCTGTTTTCAGGCCTTAAAATCTGCGTGACCTTGAGCTTGACCTTTTAAGCTCACCAAAGGTCACATCTGATGGTGTCAATATGATCTTTATATATGACTTCCTATTAGCGATTATAGTAACTTTGTGTCTATCTCTCACGGTTTGGCTGATTTCAGGCCTCAAAATATGGGTGACCTTGAATTTGATCTTTCAAGGTCAAATTCATGGCCCTTAGCCCTGGGGCATTTTCATCAAAATAGAATCACTTCCTCGGTGTGTCATACCTAACTTGTGTGCAAAGTTTGAAGATGATCCATTCATTGGTTCACGAGATAATCAATACACAGACTCACAAATAAATCAATAAATAAATGCCAGCTATCACATACACCCCTTCTGCTATGAATTGCGGGTGGGGTGAATAAACGCCGACGATCACATACACCCCTTCCGCAGTGAATTGGAGGCAGGGTGAATAATACAGTAAACTCAATTATCTGGTGTAATTCAACCACTCCCTATACCGATTAAAGCAAAATACTGCATTCTGCATAGTACCCCCCATCGGCTCAGTATTCGGCGTCGAGCTCGATTTTGCGTTACTATCCATCTCAAACCTCTATCCTAAAAACTTTTCAATGAGTAAAAGATAAAAAAATAACCCGTGGATTGCAACATACCACATATGGGGGTGTACAGGAAAGCTGCAACATGTCTCTTACGAACAAAATTTTAAGCAGCTCACCACAAAGATTCTTGAGGGATCAGTGTGACAAAATTTATGGGGCATTTGGGCAACTGGCAGCTCTCATTCCCACCCCCAACCATGAGCTAAGTAGCACCGCCAACAATGACGCAAAAGTAAGCAATTCGTAATGCAGTTCCCGCAATATTATCGCCTCAGGAAAGGCAGTCATGGGTCAGAAATTTTTAAAATAACATAAAATCTAATGTAAGCTCAATATGAGGTAATGGAACAGAAGTAGGGTGGTAAATAATGGGTTTAGAAGTGGCGCACTAAGCTCATATTCCAGCGTGCGAAGTGAGCTGACAACCTACTTGACGAGCAGGGAGCCTGATGACAGACTGTCTCTTCTGCCCAAATGTGCATTACGCTCTCCCTCTCTCATAGTTTTCATGTTCCTGCCAGAAATGCAATTTCCAACAATTATTTCTCCAAAACTATGCAAATTAAAAAAAAAAAATCCGTGGGTAACTGTGTGTTGCAATTTCCTAGCCACTGATATATATATTTCACGGAAATCTGTAACAGTGACCAGAATTGTCATTTTGCCACACCATGGGGGATATCTGCACTACCCCTTGTAGTCGTAGTTGTTCCCTAGGCAGTCTGGCCGAACAGCCCCGAGTCCCTAAGGAAGACCATGGCCGAGACCGGGCTTTCCCACAGAGCTCTCAAGGAGTGTATGTTGTGTTGTTGGCGTAGGTGCTTGTGTGCAATGCAGTCTTCCATAATGTGCTTAATTGTATGGGGTGCTGTGTTACATCCTGGACAGGCATCAGCGACGGAGTCATCCAGCCTCTTTTGATAACTTAAGAGGGCTGAATGATGCCCACATCTCAGCCTGCCCAGGTGGACCCTGTCCTCACGAGGGAGATAGGATTCAGAAGGATGAATATCAGGAGGCCGTGCATGCAGCTATGTGGTGTCTTTGAGTGACTGAATGGAGCGGCGAGTGATCTGAGTATGGATATGCTTCTGGAAGCTGGTCTGAGGCAGGCGAGGGGGGGAGAGATGACAGTATCTGTGTATGATATCGTGTGCTGGGTGTTGTTTTGATGGTCCTTGGTGTGTGTGGATGTGCTGCCATGTAATGTACTGGATGATGTGGGTTTGTGGAGGCTGCAGTGAGAATCTGGGTGCCTCTCATGTCTAGATGATCCTTGACTTTGAGGACTTTTGTTTCTTGGTGTAGGTGGTCTGTGGGTGTAGTAGCTGTGAAGCCTGTGATTATTTTTTGGGCCTTGTTCTATGTGGTCTGAAGAGTGTTAGTGTGTTTTAGTGAGGTTAGGAAGCAGGACTTGCATAATTTATCACTGAACTTATATATTTTTTGTATACTGTGGTGGAGGTTTCTTTATTGTGTCCAAGTGTTGTATAGGCAAGTGACCTCAAGGCATTGAGTCATGGTGCTAATTTATTTTTGATGTTTGTGATTTGTTTAAATGACACTGATGTATTGTATATTACACCAAGAATTTTGTGTGTGTGTGTGTGTGTGTGTGTGTGTGTGTGTGTGTGTGGTAGGGGAGTGTTGTTTATGGTGAGGTGTGGAATGTGACTGTGTTCTGCTGTCCAGTTTGTGAGAAGGATCACTGTAGATTTGGCTGGGGCTATTTTGAGCCTGTTTGTGGTGAACTATTCGTGTAGTGTGTTGAGGTAAGGTTGGAGAATGTGTGCGGCTGTGTTTGCATTTTGGGGTGTAGATATACGTGTTATGTCATCTGCATAGGAAGCACTGTGTATCATTGGTGTGTGGGGTGTGGGCATGTCGTGTATGTATAGGTTAAAGAGTTTAGGGGACAGAACAGATCCTTGTGGGACGCCATTTGTGAAGTTTCTGATGTTCGAAGACTGACCGGCAAATGTTACATGTGCACATCTGCCTGCTAAGAAATTTGCCAGCCATCTTTTTGTGTTATTGTGCATGTTTCTGTTGAATATTTTGTTTGTGAGGTTGTGGCGAAGGATGGAATCAAAAGCTTTACTAATGTCTAGTGTGACAAGGAGTGTTCTGTGTGGTGCCTAGCTGAATTCATGCCATCAAAAACTCTCTGTGTAAGTTCTGTAACAGGAGTGTTTGTGGAGTGTAGTGGCCTAAAACCATGTTGTGATGGGGCTAGGGGGGTGTGGAGTGTAACTAGTTGTAGTACTAGTCGTTCAGTGACTTTGGAGGGGGTGCAGAGGAGTGTGATGGGGCGGTGTGAGGAAGGAAACGTAGGGTCCAAGGACAATTTGATAAGGAAAAACTTCCCGCAGCCACTGCTTACTAGAAGCCAAGCTACGAGTATAAAGGGACCTTGTGGTCAAGGTCACTGATCTTGGGCATGTCACTTTAGGTCATCAAGATCTATATGTCCACTAAGTTTGGTAGCTATTTCTTTATTCTTTCGTGTAAATTCTTTGTCTTCCGAAGTACTCCAAAAATTTGGACCATAGGCAATCTCCGAGAATAATGATCCGATGTGGACTACATTATGCACTGCATTGTGGCCATGTACCAGGTATATGCCATAAAAATTTCAGTCCCTTAACGTCAGTGGTTCTTAAGCTTTAGGGGTCACTTTTGTTTTGTTTTTGTTTTTTTCCGGATCCTATCCGGGTTCCGGTAGCTGGAACAGGAGGAATCATATGAAGCGGCAAAAACTGAGGCTGTGGCGAAAACGGTATGCAAATGGAAGTGATTTAGATCTTCCCTACAATAATAATAATAATATTGAGAAAAACAAGAAAACTTCCCACAGGGATGGGAGAAGTTTTAATAATAATAATAATAATAAAAATGATGATGATAATAATAATAATAATAATAATAATAATAATAATAATAATAATAATAATAATAATAATAACAGAAGCAAATATCTAGATCATAATAGTCACAAAACATACATCGGCAAAGGTACCTTTGAGCTAAGGGCAATTCGAACCATTCCCATGTCCGGAAATTCATTCTCGTAGAATAACGGGGCTCCCACCACCAGGTCGCTAAGGCCATCCCCGTTTATGTCTGGCGAGGCGAGGGCTGCCCCAAAACTTGCTCCAAACTGCGGTCCGATCAGTTCTTGCACAACATCCAGTGACTCGTGCCCGTATTCAGTGCTTGGGAAGTCGAAGATGATGACCTGAAGCACGAAGATATAAAGCGACCCACATATAAAACTTGTCTTCCACACCACCGAGTAATTTTTTATTTGTTGCAGGGACGGCTTATTCAGCATTATCAATCTGCCCTGCATCATTTACTCATTTCCTACTTCCACTGCACGCTCACGACCAGACTATCAGACTCAGCCGTTCCCACAACTCATATGATACTTTTAGGTGTTTCTAGCGGAGTCCTATGTGTGTGCCACCCTGTGTAGTGGCAAAAGAACAATAAACAGGTCAATGTTGCTAAAAAAAAAAAAAAGTGCCACTACACTACATGTAACACTGCCACCACCAGCATCATCACTACACTCCCAGTACCACCATTACACCACTGGTTCCACCACTATACCACTGTACCACCAGTACACTCCTGGCACCACAGTTCACACTCATACGGATTCACGTGAGCCTTTATGAGTGACTAGTACTCCACACCCAGGAGGAACGGGTTGGTAAACAGAAACAAAGAAGATAATGAAGCATATCTGTCATTAGAGTATTCTCAGGGTAAGAGATTCATATCTATTTAGCTAAAAGCTGGAGTGCTATTTGTTTGATTAAAAAGCAAACATACAACACCACCCGCTAATGTAATCTACTCTAGCTGGAATTAAGATACAAAGAGTGCAGTATACCTACCCAGCACAACAGCAGTGCAACCATATAATCGTTTCAAAATTATTCTGCTGAAAGGCTGAGTGATGCTACTGTCCGTAACTACAATAAAGACAAAGGATGAAAAGGACTTGTCACAAAAGAAAGCGCCCGTTTAAGATTTCATATATATTCAATAAAAAAAAATGACTAAAAATCAGAGCAATAATTTTGTCCTCAATTTCACTTTGTGTGGATTCAATAGACAAAGAGAGAGAAAAAAAAAGACTATGTAAGAGTTTCAAAACCTGTGTGACTAAAAATCTACGAGATATTATTTTACGTCTGTATCCCAGTGGAATTTGAAGCCAAAGAATGAAAGGAACCTACCACCTACAACGAAAACAAGTGATGTGTGACGACTTCATAATTTGTGTTAAGTATCGGACTTCTTGGAATTGTACTCAGAGTGAAATCAGAGGACAAGGCTCAAAGAAATCTATAACAAAAGCAGGCGTCCCTACTTCTGCTTAATCTAGGCACTCTCTGAAACATCTGCAGCCTATAATTATAATTTGCTGTCGAGATGTGACTGCAAACCCTACGACTACATAGTGAAACATTCGCAGTACAAATAACAAGGGATCCATTGGCCCTTAACCAGGCTACCTGTGGGGAAGAAACAACTGAATAACCAACTTGTGTGAGAGAAGGATAGAAAAGAGGAAGGCTGTCTCTTGCCCTCCACACTTCATCCTCCGGTAAATCAGAAGGAAGATGAGAAAAATAAACACCGTCATTGATGGAAAAAACAACCATGGAAAGAAAATGCTATTCACCACGTAGTCTGTGATGTATAGTTCTGGAAATAAAGGAACATATGTAAGTGTAGAAACTTCACATAATTAAGTACTCGACTCACTGACATTGGAATACGCGACAGGCTGGGAATAAACACAACAGTTATTGCCTAATGTCTTTGAACTTCAATCTAGCTGAATTTTAAATGTATTTAGCTCTCGCACTAATGCCTGTTGGTGGTGGTTTATTCCGTTTTTCCACTACGCATATGTTAAATCATTTTTTCCCCTATACTGGTGTTGCATTTCTTACCGTCTGAGTTTCATATCACTATTTCTCGTCGCTGTATCATTTTGTATTTCGAACAGATTTTCAAAAATGATGGATTCGTTGTCTACTATACATACCTGAATTTAATCGCCTTTAAGTGAACATTTTTAAGTGAAAACATGTATCGTTTTATAGTCGTTTTTTGTAGGGCAAATAACGCAGTAATGGAGTCACCTTAGTGTCTCCTTATCTATGTCTATGTCCATCTATGTATCAGTATCTCTACTTCACCAATATGTGGTGCTCTGCAGAGATTGTATGTAGGGTGAGAAGTGCTTGTAAGTATGAGTGTTGTGTTGAAGTGCTTTGGATGTGTGTGTAGTCTGTGAACAAAGTGTAATCGGCATGCCTAAGCCAACTGGGTGCAAGCATACTAGTATGCGACACTGGTTCAAGCACAGCACCCCTTGTGTAAGTGGCACTGCCCTCTCTCACGTCATTTCTTCTCTTTGATAAGGCTGGCGGACAAGTACTGTACACAGTAGTCTAACCTGAGGCCTAACTATACCGTTTTCATTCTAAATTGGCCTAAACTGCCGTTTGCTTGCCCTGACTACTGATTCGTAGCAACAGGTATTCACTCAAAAGTGATGGTAATCACGAGGAAACGCTATGAAAAAAGAAAAAAAAAATGTAGAACCACAGTACTGTTTTATCCTGCCATTTGGTAACGTTGAAATAAGCTGCAAAAGGACAAAAATCTGGGTTAAGGTACAAGGGTTACAGTGACACATAAATCTTGGGAACTATTTTGGGTTCTTTGTAATTAAAATTCTTTCCAAATAATCACAGCATTCATTTAGCCTTGCTGCTCGACGCCATGGACTGGTAAGAGTTTTTGAAGCCGTTGCTAATAACTCTTGATCTTTTCGTCATTTGCTTTAATTAATGGGGTATCAAACGTTCAGTATTCGTACTAATGCTTTTGTCACCAAAATGCATCCCTTTAAATTTACAAGCTTTTCATCTGTTATTTTTCACTCCACTTTATTAACTCATCTAGGTAGATTTTGGACAGATTCACACTCTGCTTTTGTGATTAATCTGCCTCTGCTTTAAATAGTGAAAATATCTGGTCCTTGAACTGAACGTTGGGATATTTGTTAGCTATTTCTAACCAATCTAATTATTCATCGTTAATCAGTACTCTCTGCCTGCGTTTCGTTAGCCAGTCACCGATCCAGAAACACGAAAAAGATTTACGAGACAATGGGCTTGCACGTTTCCTTTCTTAGTCTTAAATGGATAACTTTTCAAATACTTTCTTTAAATCTAGACAGACGACATCTGACGGCATCATTAGTCCCAGTTTTCGTACGTGTAAAAATAAATAAATAAATAAATAAATAAAGACACGATATATTGTCAGAGAAACTTCTGATTATTTGTTATACTTTTAGATAATGCTTATCTCGGAATGCAGTAATTTTATCTT
>JAGKTI010029342.1:0-12685 GCA_018397915.1 Birgus latro | reverse complement strand
ACCACTACTAGCACAACCACAGCCATCACTCTGGAGAGGGCATTTAACTGGATACAAATGTGTTGAGTATGCCAAAGCCTTTCAAATTATTACTATTCTTTGTTTGCTATTTCCATATGACATTAAATAACTTAAGAATGGCTTTTCTGTAGGGTTTTGGTATGCTAACTCAGTTATTTAAAAATTATTTGGTATATCAAATCTCTCCTCTAACAAGGATCCTCAGCCCATTTGCAGTTAGATGATGGCCAAATGTAGTCAGAATGAGAGGGTAAACTTGGCTAGTAACCAAGGAGATACATTAATTATGAATATCATCAGATTCCATGCAACAACTATGTAAAAATCCCAAATCCTTTTTCAACTAGTTGATGAACAAAGTCAGATTGGAAGGGCAATTTTGACTAGATTTTTCACAATAACTTGGCTCAGATTTTCGTTCGTTTGTTGCTTATTTCACATTGGTAGAAAGACAAATTGTATGGCTCTGCATTCTTCCCATGGGACTTGTTGACAAGCCTCATATTTTAGTGCTAATCTAGTATTACAGTTTAACATTAATGATGGAGGGATGGCAATTATTAGCCAAGTTAGAGTAAAAGCAGTATAGTAACCAAGGATTTATTCCTAACTCAGAACCAAGGCTCATCAAATTCCATGCAACCACATCTTCATATTTTGAGTTGTGGGCTATAGGAGCAAGAATTTGTAGCTGTGTTGCTGGAATCATCATTATTACTATTATCCAGACCTATCTCACTCCAGGGTAGGGTGAGACAGGATCCAGAGAGCCAGAAAGAAACTTGACAGTGAGATATATACTAAAAGTTGGTCCAGCTGAATGAGTCACACTCCCATTTAAGCCCCTGGAATCTTGCAATCTAACTATTGCCAGACACCTTAATCCCATAAGGGGTGGCCGCAGACAAATAGCCACCATGTTGCCCTGTCCCTGCCATTTCATTGCCCTGCTCCCAGCTTACACCCCCCTTTCTCATATATCTTGGAATCAAGGGGCTAAAATGTTTGCAGAACTTTACCATGATGAAGCATAATCTAAATGTTATTACACTTGTTGTACCCTAACTTGACCTAAAACCACTCTATTCTTTATTGCTGGGCTGTAACAAGATATTGGCACTAAACCATGAATGCTAGTCATGAAGAAGGGTGCTATGGGTAGGATGTAGAGCTGCAGCATTGTACTTCTGCCATTGAGCTATATGATATAAGTTGCAAAAGGACAAATTTAGGCCTACCTTTCAAACCAAGCACCCATACTCTTTTCTTGAACTTGGAAAATTCTGTAAGTCGATCTACCCTAGAATCCTATATAGCTTGACTTATGAAGGGTATATTGCAGCATTTTAGTGCATAGGAATAAATGCACTGGTTAATTACAAATTTTGGTGTGAATGAGCCCTTAACTCAGTTGTGGGTTCATGCTTATCTGCATGCGAATCTAGGGGCTGAAATTGCCCCTCTTCAGTCCATCTTCCTCCTTTTGAGTGACAGGTACTTACCTGTATGGCAAGAATATTAACTGATATACACCTTTAGATGTATGGGTTAGATAAAGCCTTCAGTTATGTCTTTGAGCATAAATTTTAACTAGTGTTGAGGTAGCACTATCATTGTAGTTAAGGAGTTAGAACTGTAAAGCATATTTATGCTTCGTGGCAGTTGGAGGGGATGAGCAGCTTGATGGCAGTGAATGACATCACTGGTGGGATGGTGTCTGGTGGTAAACTTCCACCACCACCACCTTTGGATACACGAGAGCAACTCTGCTGGATTCTGAAATGGTGAGAACCCTTAAATGTGTTCTAGCTACATAATCATTTAGATGCCAGTCTGTTGAAATGACCATTGATGAGCCTATTGGAGTGTACTGTGCAGCAACTCATACTGTTTTCTTTAAAACTTGCCATGGTACTAGTTTTTAACTGTCAGTTAGTTGCTAAACTTGCCTCAAGAGTTGTTTAAAGTTAGACTGGACTAAAGTTGAAGTTAATTTGCAAGAGTAATGCTGATAATTGTTAAAAATTCAATTGCCACATGCCTTAATCCCTTCATCTTAAATGGAAATGCCTTCAGTTGGTGTAGCAATGGTTCAGTGGCAAGCCTAACAACTATCATTTTCACTACTTCCATCTTATGACTTTTTTTTTTTTTTTTTGTACTTCATTGCCTATAGTTGTAATAAACAATTAGTTTTGGAGCTGTGGAAATAAATTATAGCCCTTCACTACATAATATCTGCTAAGCTGGATAAAATCATGGTTGGCAAAAATTAAATAAGTGACAGAATTCTCTGGGCTAAACCAGTCAGTTGGAGAACCTACATTTAAAGGGGACAGCAGTGGTGGTGGTAAAGCCTTGTGTTTTATGTGAATTTTTGCTTTTTAAGTTATTCATTCAAATAACTTGCTTTTATTCTTGTCATTTCCAGATTATGTTCATCACATACATTTAGAACTGGAAGATATAGCCTTCCTTAACCCCATGAGAGCTATAGGTCTTAAGTTGTACAATTGTCTGGTGGTAGCAAGAATAAAACCAAGTCATTAGAGTTAAGGAATTAGATCCCAAGGCCTATCTGAAATATGAACCAGGTGGACTGCAGGCTTAGGCTGCCCCTCTCCAGCAGTCTATCATCCTCCCACCAGTGGATAGGGACGTAGTTGAGGAATGTTTCTATAGACAGGCAGTTAAGCAGCTCTATTATATTAGGCCCAACATATGAAGTCTCATCAGCTCCTCCTTTTTAAGTACTGTAGATTCATTTAAAAAAGTAATGCCTGTAACTTTCACTCTGCCTGTGATGACTTTCCCTCTGTTGCTGTGACTGGCTTTCCCTCTGCCTGTAGCTGTGACTTTGCCTGTCACTATGACTTTCCCTCTGCTTGTCACAGTGACTTTCCTTCTGCCTGTCATTGTGACTTTCCCTTTGCCTGTTGCTGAGACTTTCCCTTTGCCTGTCACTGCAGCTTTCCCTCTGCCTTTCACTCAAACTTTCCCTCTGCCTGTCACTGTGACTCACTCTCTGCCTGTCACTATGACTTTCCCTCTGCTTGTCATTGTGACTTTCTCTCTGCCTGTCACTATGACATTCCCTCTGCCTGCCACTGTGATTTTCCCTCTGCCTGTGACTGACTTTCCTTCTGGCTGTGACTGACTTTCCCTCTGCCTGTCACTGTGACTTTCCCTCTGCCTGTCACTGACTTTCTCTCTGCCTGTCACTATGACATTCCCTCTGCCTGCCACTGTGATTTTCCCTTTGCCTGTGACTTTCTTTCCCTCTTCCTGTGACTGACTGACTGACTTTCCTTCTGCCTGTGACTTTGTGACTTTCCCTCTGCTAGTAACTGTGAATAGGTTCCTTCTGCTGGTGACAGTCTTTTATATGTAGTGTCCAGGCATCTTTCAATTAATGGATCTTGAGTTTGTTCAATTTTTGTTTGGAAATCTAATGTAATCCAAATTTTAAAATACTGTTTCTAGGATTACTTGTTTTTCCTTTAGCTATTTTAAACACATCTAGAAATATACAGAGCAGCATAGATACAGTAAGAAACATAAAGGTAGATGGAGTATGGTGAATTATCCTTAGGTGTATTAGCAATATTTACAGTTTTTGTCTTGTTAAATTGTCTTGACAAACTTAATGTGAGGCCATTATCGTTGTCATCATCACCATTACCATCACCATCATCATCATCATCCCTTCCCACCCCAAAATGGGCTGACAGTTTCTATCTATCTATCTATTGCCAGACGCCATAATCCCGACAGGGAGGGGCACTAATTCTCCACCAACCCACTTGTTTACACACAGGGAGCATGTATGGTTTGGTTATATGGTTACCACCCAGCATTGTAAATGGTTTCTTGGCTTACAGGAAACCATTTGGCTTGTCACTCAATGCAGAGCCACCTGTAAAGGAAAGAAAAGCAATAAGAATTGACAGGAAAGATGGGACAAATAGGAAGAGAGGAAGGCAGGCACAGAAAAAGAATGATAAAGGCTAAGGAAGAAGTAGGCAGCACTACATCAACTGAGTGGATGATAGTTGTCACCACCTACCACTATAGTTTCTATTAATTAAAAAGTTGTGGAAAAACTGTGGATGTGATGGAAAGTGAGACTGACTAGGAGAGTGAAGTGGAGGGACTGTGTGGAGAGATATATGACGGGGTGCTCTGAGTTCGAAAGGGGACAACTTGATGACAGATAATGAAGTGAAGGCAGTTTGTGGAAATTTTGTTAAGGGAAAAGGACCTCCAGTTGAATGTGGTTTTAATTAAGTTCAGTTAGTTTTAGTGGCTGTGTATTGTGTAGGTGCCTGGTGGTCTAGTGGGTCTTAGTGGCTGTGTATTGTGTGGGTGCCTGGTGGTCTTGTGGGTCTAGGTGCTTCAGCTAGACATATTTCAGAATGCTAGGTTTTTCTCAGGTACTATATTTACAATCCTGGATGTTTGGAATAATATGTTAAGGTCTGCTTTAACTGCTGTGTGTTTAGATGCCAGGTGGTCTAGTGGGTTACAGTGCTCCCATGGGCTGATGTTTGGAATTTGTTAGGTGAGCTAGATGGGGTACGTGCTACTGTGTATTATCGTATTTACTGTAGAAGCCAGATGGCCCAGTGGGTTTGGGTGACTGGTGGTCCAGTGAGTCTGAGTGCCTGGTGATCCAGTGGGTTTGGGCACCTGGTGGGCCAGTGAATTGAGGTGCCTGGTGATCCAGTGGGTTTGGGTACCTGGTGGTCCAGTGAGTCTGAGTGACTGGTTGTCCAATGGGTTGAGGTGCCTGGTGGTCCAGTGTGCTTGGTTGTCTGATGGTCAGTGGGTTTGGGTGCCTGATGGTCTAGTGAGTTTGAGTGACTGGTGATCTTGTATTTAGCTGCTTGTTGGTCAAGTGAGTTTGGTTGCTTGGTGCCTCAGCAACCACAGCTTGATAGTTCAGTTTTGGGAGTGATTCAGTTTCATCAGATGAAAACAAACCAGTTAAATGTGCGTTTTTTTTCCCCTGTATTTGCAGGAAGCGAGTTGCTAACAAGACGACTGAAGATCGTATCAAGATGGCAAGATCAGCCTGCTGTGTAATGGAAAATGCCTGACGTTTCAAGAAGACTGGTAATGTGTTAGAACTGTCTCTCTCTTTTTGCTTTAACTTGGCCTAAGATTGTCTTAAGTGTTTAGCTGTGACAGTATATTATAATCAGTGATGTTAGTCACTAAGAAGTGTTGTGGAAAGGATGTAGAGCTGTTCCTTTTTTAAAAATTTGCTACTGAACTAAGTGGAGTAAGGATAAATTGTGGCCAAGTTAAGGTAAAAAAAAACTATAGTTGTATATACAGAAAGTCCTCGTTTGTGTTTGTCACAAAGTGGTGTTGGTGAAAGTTCTGGTGAAAAAACTATAGTTGTATACACAGAAATTGTTTGTTTACCTACTGACTTTATAATCCAAGTAGTTTACTGAATGATTTCGTGACTCCAAGCTTATCGGAGCATGAACATGGACTGCAGGATGAGGAATATGACTAAGGAGACTCATGAAGGCATCCCTCTCCAGTTCCTATAAAGTGGATTAATATGACCAGTAACCAAGGAGACTCCTGTAGTCTACTATCCTTTGGAAGGATAGGGAGGTATATGACTAGTAACCAAGGTGAATGATGAAGGCAACCCTCTCCAGTGTGTACAGAGTGAGTTAATATGACTAGTAACCAACAAGATGCATGAGAGCAACCCTCTCCAGTGCCTATAAAGTGGGTTAATATGTCTAGTAACCAAGGAGACTCCTGTAGTCCACCATTATCCTTAGGGAGGACAGGGAGGGAACTGAGGGATGCTTTGATAAAATTGTGAATTGAGGGACTAGTTATTGATCAACCCCAGACTGTCTAGCAGACCCATCAACCACAGGCAAGCAACAGCCCCAGCAGAACCACCCCACGCAGTGGACTAACATTCCCTTGCAGTTGACAGCACCTGCATGAGCTAGGTCCAGAAAGTGTGGAAGTTGAGTTTCCGGAAGGATGCTGCATTTGAATCTCTCCACCCAGTTAGCAAGGGCACCATAGCAGACTCGACATCGTCCCATTATCTGGTTATATGGTTACCATCCAGCATTGCAAATGGTTTCCTGGGTTGCAGAAGAACATTAAGCTTGGCACTCAATATAGAACCATACAAAGTGGAAAGCAAAGAAAAATTGTCAGGAAGGAAAGGGAGGAGTAGGAAGAGAGGAGGGCAGACACAGAACAGAATGATACGAGATGAAAAAGTAGGCAGGAGTACGAGTGGATGGTCGTCACCACCACCTACCACCTGAGGGACTAGTAACCAAGGAGACACAGGACAGTAACTTTCTCCTGTACCTATAATTTCATTGCTCTACATTTACATGGCTAGTAACCAAGGACACCCATGAAGGCAACCCTATGAAATGTCATGTTATACAATGTTTTAAAACCTGACACCCTAGTCCCTTTTGTCTTGGTTTATGGCAGTGTGTACTCAGATTGGAGGGTTGATATGACCAGCAGACAAAAGTGATATCTTGGGTTGATGATGCTACTCCCAAAGCTGAAGGAGGGTGGCCATGTGCAGTTTGCCACAAGGGAGTGAGAAATGACTCCATCTTGTGCAGTGTTTGTGATAAGTGGGTGCATAAGAGATGTAGTGACGTTAGTGGTAGGCTGTGAAATAATGCTGATTTTATGTGTGCTGTGTGCCAGGGAGAGCATATAGAGATTGTCAGGTATGTGAGGATTGGTCTTGCTGGAGTCTCTTGTGTGTGTGTAGGAGTTTTATTTGAGGGACATGCTATGTGCAGGAGGTGGAGCTGGAGATAGCTATGTGGGTAGGGTAAGGGGTGGTCGGATAGTTCAGGGAGCTGTTAACTTCCTAATACTGAAAAGGCTATCCCTCATAGTGCCTTTTGTTGTGTCATTCCATTGGATATTTTTGGGGAAAGTGAAATCTATACATTTTTTAAAACTTCATTGAATATCAACTAAGAAAAAATATGTTTTCATTTTTTTTAAGTGTGCATGGTGGCCATCTTGGATTTGTAGTAATGGCGACCTTGAAACAGGATTTTTTCAATATCTTGGCTCCTAGATCACTTCAAAAGTTGGTTCTAATGGCTACGCCCACATTTTGGGGGGCAAGGAATCCAAAAATGTTATTTATTAAATGCTATAGATAATCAAAGGCACCTTTATTAGCACTTTTTTGTAAAAGCGTTATTGAATTTTGTGCTGTTAATTATCTTTGAGACAAATCTTTGACACAGCTGATATACTCCAGACGCATATTCACTATCTTGCTTCCTTGCACATTTTATTAGGCTTTGTTTTCTTTTCAACACACTTTAATTCGAGCAGTGTTTACAAATTATTTGTATTTACAGAACATATACATACATGTATCCGTCGTACTCCAAGACGTTTGCAAACAGGAACACGACGATAGATTTAGCCAACAGAAACAGGAGTACGATAAAACAATGAAATTAAAGAAGAAACTCATACTCGAGTGACATTTGCTCACTTTTCACCTGTAAAATTACTGTTAATGCTTCGTCGTGATCGTGTTTGCAAACGTTTAGGAGTACGATGGCATGCACCACAAATAGTCTTTTTGGAGTTAGTTACAAGTCTACAGATCATCAATATTGTCATCACTATCATCACTGCCACCAGTAACTACCATCTTGACAGTCCTCATCATTCTGACACCCTATACTACACTGACAAAGGTCTGTGCAAGGTAGGTCCTTTGATCGGCAAGAGCATCTATGGGAAGAACAGTCTGTTTTGCATTGGCATCTAACCATCTCGGTTATGGCCTCTGGTGCTGGAAGCTCCTCAGTTGTGAGGGGTTTCAGTTGGCCATCTTTGTCCCTGTAAAAGCCATTCTGTAATGGGTCAAGGAACTCCTGCCGAGCAGTGGCCATGTGGGACACAGTATCCCTGTGCATTGAGGAGACTAATCAGCTTTTTGTTTCTTGTCATGGTGGACAGTCAGGGCCAGTCCCAGGACTCGGGGGTTTTCTCTTGCATTTTGTTGCCTGAAAGTTGCTGAACCTCTGCTTGGTTTGTACTTCACTTGCCTGCTGGAATTGAATCCGTAGAGGATGTTTTGGCTAACTGTTAGTGACATTCTGTTGACTGCATTGGTCCTCACTTCTGTCTCCAGCTCATCTGATGGGCCAACTGTGATCCAGCGAATCATACTGTATAGCTCACTTGGAATGTCATCAGTGTTGCTGGATACAGGTATGACATCTGCTGGTTTCTCCTTGAAGTTAGTAATGCTCTTGCGTATTATCTGTGCTGCTCTGAAGATGGTCTTCATGTCGTCCAGGTCATTTTCATCACTGGTTAGAGATGAATGTAACGGGTCTTCCTCACAGGCAGCAGGGCAGTGCAAGACTGCTGGCTTTGCTCTGTTCTTCTGTAGGACAGACTTTACATGAGGCAGCTCAGCAAGGATCTTCTTTAACCATTTTCTGCTGAAAGATGGTGAATGGTTCTCCAGACTTTCTGTTCCAAGCAAACTGATGTAAGTTGCTTCAGTGTCATCTATTGAGAGGTAGGCTTGGTTTTGGGTTTGGACATCAATGAGATTGATCAGCTCAATCACACATGCTGTTTGCAGTGGTGACATTTGAGATGATCGTCTTTTGGTACCTTGATCCCGGTTGACATGAAATACATGCTTCCTCCAGCGTGATTTGTGGTACATGATGTCTATTGCATGGGCATCTGTTGGTGAGATACTTGTGCACAGTCTTGTCTTGAATACTTTATTTTGGGACTTGTCTATAGCATCTTTGAGCTGCTTTCCAGCATTTTCTGTGCAGAGTCTGATGATTTCTTCTTCAGTGGTTTCTTGACAGAAGAAACATGGGTTCTTGTCAAGTGGTACTGTAGATGACCGTGTGAATGGTCTACACTGGTCATCAGTAGATATTCTATGTCCCTCAGGTACATCTCTCTTGGGGCTTTTTGTCCTCCTGCCACGTCCTTTCGAAGGCAAGGATCCAGTGGATAATGCTTGTTCATGGCGGGTTCGGGCTCGCTGTATCAGCTCAATGTTAGTTGCATTAGAGTAACAACTGCAATGCCACAGTACTTTGTTCACATAGTGTCCTGTTTAATGTCCCTGAGCCTTCTTTGCATTTCAACATAGTCACCATCGTTCAAGTGAGCTCTTTCTTGTACTGTATCCAGTACCTTCTGGTAGGTGTCCAATCTGGGCTTAACGATCAAGGGACCTTTCCTAGGATCATCGGACTGGCAGTTTGTCGTGTCTTCACCCTGCTGCTTATGTCCAGTCTGAATACGCTGTGGTATTATGCTCATGGTGATTGATGTCAAGTAGACTCTACAGGTTTGTAAAGAGAGAAAGA
Source organism: Birgus latro (assembly GCA_018397915.1). Lineage (NCBI taxonomy): Eukaryota > Metazoa > Arthropoda > Malacostraca > Decapoda > Coenobitidae > Birgus > Birgus latro. Next base: position 3,260 of record JAGKTI010029342.1, on the reverse strand, counting down.
AGAGTCATCACTTTGGTGCAACCTCCAAAAACTTAGAAACACAAAAATCAATAATGTTTTTAAAAAAAAGATGGCTGTCAATACAGGTACCTTTGATTATCTGTGGCTGTTTATAAATATTTTTTTTAGGATTCCTTACCCCCAAAAATGTGGGTGTAGCCACTAGAAACAACTTTCTAAGTGATCTAGGACCCGAGATATTGAGAAAATACTGTTTCAAGGTCGCCATTTTTAAAAATCCAATATGGCGACCATGCACACTACAGAAAAAATGAAAACATGTTTTTTCTACTTTGTTATTCAATATAGTTTCCAAAAACGTATAGTTTTAAATTTCCCCAAAAAATTCCAACGAATGCTAAAATCTGGACATAGTGAACCGGACTATCAGTGCTAAGAGACATTTTATGTGGGATAAGTTAGGAGTGTAAGGCTGTACAGTAGTGAACTGTGGGCAATAAAGCCAGAGTTTATTTGTAGGCCAAAACATACAGTAATGATAATTAGATCTGTGTGTAGTGCATCCTTGAATGACAGACCTCAGGGGGGAGGAATGTTAGAACTGATTGAAGAGATAAGAGGAAGGATGAGACTTTTATGTATTAGTGTAGTGATGAGAAGTGGTAGATTGAGATAGTCCAGGCATGTAGAGAGGACAGAGGATGACAGCTGGATGTGGAGGATGAGAGGTGTGAGTAGTAGACCAAAAAAGACCTGGGATGAAGTCAGAGTGTGGCTTCAAGAATAAGGGATTAAATAGGGGGACTGCTAGAGATCAAGCAAAGTGGAGAACCACCATTAGGTGACCAAGGCTGATGCATGCAAATATGTTAGAACCTTTACAAAGGAAATAGACTGAATATCTGTGACTTTAAACGAGGACATATGTATATGCACTGTCTTGTGTATTTGTGGATGTGGGAGCATCTTTTGGAGTAGCTCATTGTTAGTCAAACCTGCTGAATTTTCAGCAGTTCTACGATGTGTATTGCAGTCCTCATGATCCCACATCCATTATTTATATATTTACATGTACTGGCCATAAAATGTTTTTATTCCAATAAATGATTCAGTTTTACATAAATGATTTTGAATAATTCTTTATCTAGTGGAGTACATTTTTTTGGCTTTAAGACTTGAAATATGAAAAACAGCTTGATTTTGAAATGGCAATCGTAGAATTCCCAATATTTTGGAAGTAATGAAATTAATCTTGCTTTTCATCATAAATCAATTGGTTTATGGAAGTATGAAGTAGTTTTGTGAATCTTAATTAAAAGAACAAAACAATTAATGCAGAAAACTCCAGTTTAAGAAAAAGCCGTGTTTGGTGCACAGAAAAAAAAAAAAAATTGATGATTTGACATATTAGTCACAGACTACATTTGTCTTTTAACTGGTGTCTAGACATTGTGATATGAATCTTTTTAAAGATTTCTGGGAAGAACTTTGCCAAAAGATTAGTGACTAGAGATCACCTAGCATATCTGACTTAAAGACCAGTTGTATGAACTGGCTGGGTAGGCCAGGAACAGCTGACTGAAAGTTCAGATGATTTTAAATGTATTTTATTAGTTGCCTACTTGGACAAGACCATTAGTGATAAAATTAAATTTCAGCCCATCTAGGTTTAGATGTGTGTCTCAGTTTACTATATGAATAAGTAATATATTAAGGGATGTAAACTGCTGGAAGCTGTTCGTAAAAGCATAAGTTAATCCTGCTTTTTTCCCCAAGTGTTAAGGGAACAAGTCTTAAAGGCGAGAAATGTTATTACACATATAACTTGTGGCATTCTATTATTGAAGGAAAGTTTTTATTTAAAGGACAGACTGTTATTGTTAGATAATTGTTATACCAGCACTGCACATCTCAGTGTAGTCAGAAATAACAAAGGTCATGCTGTTGTCTGTTGCTCCAGATATTAGAATTGGGAGTTTGTCCACACCTTCACTTTTCTCAGTTAAAGTAATATGCCGATGAGTATCATATATTTTGGGAGATGTGTTTGACTGCTATGGAATTATATTCTGAACTTTAACTTGGCCTAAAATTTCTAACTTGAACGATGAGTTGTAATAGTAGATTAACACTAAAAACATGCTACTAATCAAAAACTTACTATGAAAAGGATTTTGAAACATAGCTTTGCATTTATATGCCTAGAGTTGAGTGAGAAGGCTGGAAAACAAAAAAATTTGGGCAAAGTTAAGGTGAAGAGTATAAAATTGTCATGCTCAGTTGACTGTGATTTAGTTAATGGATATTTAACATGCATAACAACCAGTGCATGTTAGTATCTTTTAACCCCTTAAGTACTGTGATGTCTTTTCTCAGTTTAGTGTTGCAAACGCAATGATTTTACTCAGCTTAAGATCTCTCATACTGAAGAACATTATGTTCCCTCCAGCATGAGAAACAAGGCTGTAAGCTGAATTAAAATAAGGTGGAAGAAAACTGAAAAGACATCCTTTTACTGAAGGGGTTAATCAGCCCAACTCATCCTTTGATGTGTGTTATTGTGGCAAATATTCTTTTATTGCTCAAATTGTATAATTTGATTGATATGAGAGTATTGGTCATGAAATGGCATATGTCAGAGGATGGGTTGGGCGCGTTTTTCGAAAAAACCTGAGCCGGACAGGGGAACCTATCTCGATAAATGGGCCACAGAAATATGAACTGGCAACCTCACGGCTTGGTTTCAAGCCGTGAGGTTACCAGTTCATATATTTCTGGCCCATTTATCGAGATAGTTTATTTTTCAACTCTACCACCCTTGTATATATGTATGCTGTGGTAATAAAACCAATGTCTTCAACAATGTCTTTATTATATTCCTTTCCTATGCATTAGTTACAATATGTGCATTTCAATGAGGACTTTGAAAAATCTCAAGCCAAAACAAATACTGACAAAATAAATACACGGCACGAGGTAGAGATCACTACACCCTATACGGAAAAGCCGACTGTGGGAGGACACTTCGAGAAGATGACTCGGCACTTTTCGAGATAGTATTATTTTCATATTATTTTCACATTCACGAAGCACAACTTGCAACTTCTGGACTTAAAGATGACTCAGCACTTTTCGAGATAGTATTATTTTCACATTCAGGAAACACGACTTGCAACTTCTGGACTTTGTAAATTTTTCAAATACGAGCAAAAATATAGTACAGTAGAAGTTCCAGACACAATCTCAGTGGGGGCAAGGTGGCAGAGTGGATAGAGAGGTGACTTGCCAATCCTGTGGGC
>JAGKTI010029341.1:0-12685 GCA_018397915.1 Birgus latro | reverse complement strand
ATATACGAATGAATATTGCTAAAATATATTATTAAACAATAATTAAAAGAAATAAAAAAAACAAAGGTAAAATAGATAAAATTGTTTGATCAGTGGCCCTTTAGTGTTAAATCTGTGAACTCATTTCTATTGTTTACATTATAAGTGGGTCACGCTGACATTAACAGTGCACTGCATATTATTTGTAAGGGATCTCAATATTAGTTGTACTGTAATTGCTATTGTTGTTTTGTATTATTAAATTGTTGAATTTTAAAAGGACTGCATTTGTCGTCCATTGCAGCCAGACTGCTTTAGGACTTGCAACAAGCAGCTTAACCAAACCGATTTGATGTTTAAAACTGTGTAAATGTATACTGTATAGTTGTTCAAATCACATCATTCATACAATATTGCTTTCTTTGCAGTATTGCTGTGGAAAATTTGCTGTTGAGTGCTGCTTTTTGGAAATATGTCCTTGCAAAGTAAAATGTCAAAATCAGCAGTGGAACAGTATGATGATTTGCAAAATGCATATATGGGAACAGAAGTGATACCAAAGTATGAGAACCTTGGCTGGAGAGATGATTTTAAATTCCTTTTTGAGCTTTGTGAAGCATACAAGTTTTACAAAACGGAGGAAAAATAGCCTCACATCAAATGGCACAAGCTGCCATCACTTCACAGTGCCAGGTGGAACTCACGAGGAATTTTTGCACTTATTGCATTGTTCCTTCTTCCTAATTGGCGAGAACAGCTGGGGGTTACTTGCGATTTCATTGCAACTACATGGTCGCGGGCCTGGTTTTCTAACCAACACTATTCAGAGACTGATTATGAAGACCTGTTGTCAGCAATATCCAAAGTTAAGTGTCCCAAAGCTGTGAAATGCTTCTCTACTCACTGGAAAAAGGAACCATCAGTGCTTGATGTGCCTCGCTCCAACATAGTAGCTGAGAGAGCTGTAAAGTTGATGGAGGAGGTTCGTTCTACTTGCAAAACAGACAAATATCTTAACAGCAAATTTATTAACACTAATACACAAATCTGAAAAAAAAACTATTAAAAACACTACAAATGCTATATGTACTCATTTTCATGTATTCCTCATGTGTATTGTATGTAAAACTGACATGTTATAATAAAGAGTGTTTGAGAAGCTAGGTGTTTTAATGTGAAATATGAAACTGTCTTAGGTGCGGGAGGTTTTTTCAAGGTCTGGCAAAATCAAAGTCATTTTTGTGAGTTTTAGGTAAAAGTTCATCGTTTAGAACCCCAGGCTAATAAATTTGAGATTTGTCATAACCCTACATGATGCAGTACTCACTTCACGCGCAGGGCAATACAACACAGCATGCGGGTCCATGGCCTTTGGTTCCTTCTTCCTTGCATTAAAAAAAAAAAAACTCGGTCACAACACCATACGACAAGCCTCCTCCTGACACCGACCCATCCGAGATGTCCTCAAACCGAGATTATCAAGTTCACCCAGCCCTGCTCAGCTACCGGCTTACATTCGGGTTGGGTGGCATCACAGATAACGTGTCCAGCTTGTAGTATAGGCCCACGCAATAGAAAACACATAATGGAGCAGTGCACAGCACATCCCACACTAAGACGCTGACACAGTATCAGCGGTGTAGGGAACCTATGGGACATCCCAATAGTGGCAGCTGCTTACCTGCGATCAACAGGTCTGTTTCATCAGACGGACCGGGGTTGGGCCAGAACAAATCCTAACACACTCGTCTTCATTCTACACTCGTATTCGTTACACACAGGTATTCATTCCACACTCGTATTCATTCCACACTGGTATTCATTCCAGGCTTGTATCCTTGCCACGCTTGCACCACCACCACACCGATACCACCATCAGCATCACCACGCATGTACAGTCGTGTTCATAAATAATCACCTCTGCTCCTGTACCCCGTGCCTCAGGCTGGCTCCTTTATGCTCGTCAAGTTAAAGCGGAGTAAGAGGGGCTGAGAGGGAGGGGCCAGAAGAGACGGGAATGTGGGTAGGAGAACGAGTGATGGTGCAGGGGGTTGAGTGAGGGAGGGGAGGGAGGGGAGGTAGGGGAGGGAAAATGAAATGCGAAGTGGTGGTCACATTATTTGTCTATTTTCTTTCATTCAGGGCATGATATAAAGGGGTTGATATTCGGTAGATAATGCTGCATTAGACCGTGTATTGCGGCGCCATGTAACAAACTGTAGACAGTGGGTGATATCAAGGGCTGGCTCGTGAGAGAAATATACTGACGTGACAGATCAAACATTAGTGCAGAGCCAGAAGTTTCCAGCACAGCACACTATTGCCTTGTCCACCAAGTTGTAACTAGCTGCTTTTAGTCGGAGGAAAGTATCATTCCGAGGTGATGAGACGGTGTTGGGGTTGTTGGACGGCCATTCAAACCCATACCGCCATATGGAGTCCAAGCAACAGATTATGAGATATCGTTATTATATCCACCCATGTGCACAGACATCAAATTTATTTACCTTTTATGCACAAGTATTATAAATAGCCTTTTCATATAGAGCTGCCATGATAGTTAACATAATGGTGACTTTATAGAGGGAGTGTATACAGAGAGGATGATCATATTTACTGTGGACACAGCCATGTCAAAGGTTGCATAATATGTTATTTAGTTCCAAAAATTAAATACATATAAGGGTCGAGGACGTTTCTTACATTACGGAAGTCAAAGCCATCCACATTCCATTCTGCAACCGAAATTAAAATACACGGGTAAATACAAATACCGGTATCTGGCTCCGCGCTAACGTTTGATCTGTCACTTGTGTATACTAATTTTCTTTCACGAGCCAGCCCTAGTTTTTTCCACTCTAAAGCTTCTTATCTGAAGCCGCTATACAAGGTGTAATGCAGCATCATCTACTGAATATTAACTACTTTACGTCATGTGCTGAAGGAAAGAAAATAGACATACTATGTGACCACCACTTCGCAATTAATTCTATCTACTCTCCCTCCCCTCCCTCACTCCACCCCAGCACCATCACTCTTCCCCTCTCCCACCGTTCCTTCTCTCTCTCTCTTGTCCCTCCCTCTCAACCCCTCTTACTCCACTGTAACTTGCCGCGCATAAAGGAGCCAGCCTGAGCCACGGCGTACAGGAGGACAGGTGATTATTTACGACCACAACTGTACACTTGCTCTAAAAAGTATTGGTGCACAATCTGCGCTAAGCAATCTGATACCAAAGGCGGTGGTTATGGAAAAATATCCAGTGATTCAACCCCATGTTGATAACCCTGCTTTCTCGAGGAGGGACCATATCGTATGTCTAAGGCATTTCCTGGTCATTATTCAAATAATTATTCAGATGATAAAATATTAATCTTTTTGAGAAATCACGAGCATCACTGATCATGTCTCGGATACCATTGGAACCTTGGCTATATTTTTCATTTTGAACTGATGCAGTTTCGAGACTGTAAAATAACTAGAGAACTGCTGATTGCAACTCTAACATTACACTCGCACCACTCTTACTCCTTCACCATCAGCATCACCAGCACATTTGAACCACCACCACATATGCACCACGACCATTACATCAGTGCCACTGATGTCAGGACACTAAAATATCATAACACACTACATAAAAGCTAGTAACGTATATATGTCGTATAGAGGTTAGAAGAAAGTCGTGCCTAAGCGAGAGGGCTAGAGGAAACATCAATGCACATTCTTGTTAGGAATTTCACACACAGCACAATGTGACTCCGGATGGGAACTTTCCACAGTCTCGGAAGGTTCCTTCTCACGTGCCCTCACGCGTGACACAACCAGTCATATATATACAGGGAAATGGGAGAGACAGGGCAGAAGGGGTTAGGAGAGAGAAGAGACGGTGAGGAGAGACAGGAAGGAGCACACGGGGTTAACAAGCAATAAACCGCTCTCATCTCAGTACTGCTCTTGTGAGATACTCCCACTGAAGAAATAAACTGCAATCAAACCCCAGACTCATCTTTATCTTTCTCCTGATATCTACGATAAGTACAACGAACATATTCTCCTTCTTAAAATCCCTACAATTTATCACACTTTTGGAAAAGCTCGGCGACAACTATGATACTACCATCACATCTGCATCAGCACCAGACCAACACAACCACTACCACCATACCTTCACCTACACCATACCAGCACCACCACCACCACCACACATATCCCACCATCACCACACATNCACACCTCCAACATCACCGCCACACAGGCACCAACACTCACAACACACTTATCCCACCACTACTCCTTCACCCCAAACAACACCTGAACCTTCACCACACCTACGCCCCCACACACCCCTGTCCTCACATTGCATCACCATGACACACACCTACAACCTCCCCCCCCAACACACACACACATACATGCTATGTGTTATTGTTGTGAGCGTGGGTAATGGCAGTGTGTGTTGCTTCTATAACGATGTGCCATCTGATTGCTTGCGTACTAATTTTAGCAGTCCAAGGTTTCATATAAGTAAACCACCTCGGATAACCTTGTCCTTGCCACTGCTACACCTGCGACTAATGTTTTATGTTAACTCCAGACTATTTTCAGTCGAGAGAAATCCCAGCATTCATAGGGTTAATCCAGTCAGCCAGAGGAGTCCTTCTTGAGGTGAGTTAAATCGATCGAAGCAAAGTTTTCAGAGTATAATGTAAAACGCATCATCATAGTGAAGGAGTTTAAAGCTTGCAATATTTGTTCTTCATACTACTGAAACTTTTCTCGCTTTCTCTTCGATGGTACTTTGATCAAAACATATTCCATAATGACAATAAAAGCTGGAAGGAAATTGACTGTGACTTAATCAAGAACAGAAGAACACTAATCACGACAACAACAATGAATAGCATAAATGTTTTATTTTTTGTCAAGACAGTCATCTTGTAATTTCACATTATTACCAGACATACGAAATCATCATCATCATCACCATCATCATTATCATCATCATCATCATCAACAAAAACAAAATCCAATCTCTAACTAGTATCTAGGGTGGGAGAAGGCGAGAAACAAGAACTGTAACACATAAAAGTAGAATTGTTTTTATGAGTGGTCGAATTAGTGAAATTCATATCCATCCACTTGTCTCTCAAGCCTCTCATGTCCTTACTACTTCCATTTCACGAGCCTGGCACACAGCTTAGGATTTCATGGAGTAATTACTCAAAAAAATATTTGCTATATATTTATAGTAGCTTTTTTGCTATGATGACATTAATTTACTCGTAAGTTCTTTTTATACCCTGACGTTTTCCTACAATTGAACTCCATTGAGTGAAATCGCTAGCCATTAGCTGGAACAGAATACTAGAGTTATCCGAACCATGAGGAGGCGTCTAGTGAAAGAGCCTATTAAAACGAATGCTCCCATGATTCATTCTCGACAGAATTAATGATTTGCCTTAGGATGAAATAACCTTGTTTGGATCATGAGAAGGATAACTGGCTACCATATTAATGCATTACTTCCCCTCCCCTCTTGTCTCCCTACAGGCGCCTCTGACGATGACAGCTGGGCGTGCACAGGACTGGGTATCTAACGATGATCGTGTTTCTGTGACACTGTGGATGCACCTAACAACAGTAAAGGGTCTTATGCCGAGGAGATGAGGCCTGTGACGATAATTACTGAACGCCTCTGTTTACGCTAGGGGCACCTCTGACAATGAAAAGGAAACGTGTAGCCAACTGGATGTCTCTGACGATGATAGACGTCTTTGTTATCACTATTGGCGCCTTCAACGATGACAATGAAGCAAAGAAGCGATAGCCGTGACGTGATGACACTATGATGTCGATGAAATGGGCACCTGTCCGTGCTTGGAAAGTTTGAGAACGCTGGTACTGTTGTAGTGCCGTAATTTTAAGTGTAGTATAAATTAGTATAAGTTAGTATAAGGTAATATAAATTAGTAGTGTAAATGTAACCCTAAACTTAAATATTATTATCTGCACAGTGCAATGGTTAGCCGTTGTCATATATTTAAATTTAATCTTGGTTAATATTCATAATATGAGTATAATTCTACTAGTGACAGTACTGGGTCGAGCATTTGTGTGAATATGACTGACTTTTATAGATGTGGATCAGCCGATTCCCACCGAACGCGCATGGCCGCGAAGTTTTAACAATCGCGAATGTCTGCCTTCGTGCTCTGTTCTCGGAATTTATGTCAGTGTTAATAGTATTCCCCTTTTGAACTATGTAATGGTGAACTGAGAGTTGTCTGAGTTCTAACTGTTGGTGATAGTCATTAGTTATGCGCGAAATCTTCATTATTACACTCGTGTTGTCAGTCACGTAAGACAAGCAACCGTTCAAATTCTTATTCGTTTTGGCTTCGATATGATTAAAATTCCAGTATGCCTATTACAAAAATTTTAAACATCGTAAGTCTTTCTTCTATTTATGCCGAGTGAAAAAGTATTTTTCATATTCTTTAGAGGTTGTGGAAGAGACTGATATTGCAAGTAGTCAGTTCTCGATGCTGTGATAACCGAGGTTATTTAAGCTGTGGACTTGCGTGAAGCCGGCATAGCGCCGTCTTCCTTCATCGATTGGAGGTCAGTGTTTAAAGTCCCTGTATTCTCCCTCCCTTTCGTACTCGTGTGATGTGAATCGTCATGTACATCAGTGAAGTTACTTGGTGATATTTCCCCTGGTCCCTCATACTGAATAATGATAGCGCCGTCTTCCTTCATCGATTGGAGATTGTCGCTGCCCTTCATATCGTTTGCAAAACGAGTGTGTGTGAAGTCACCCGGCTCGCCTTAACTGCCTACGTCCATTTACACTAAAATCCCTCCTTTCTTAGTTCACGTAGTTCGAGCGCGAATTGGCTGGTCCACTAGAATATTCCATCCACTTGTATACTGTGTTTAGCTGGACAGGATTCTCAGGCACTGTACATAGCCAGTCTTAAGAGAATATGGAATATCGCTTTATATGAATAGTACATTTCATTATTGTGCTTCTTTTGAACATTGCGCCTCATTGGTATATTGCGGTGTGTTATGCATATGAATCTTGAATAGGTGCAGTCTTACCCCTAAGAGAATATTCTTTGGTGGTAATGTTTTAATATTTCTTCCCGAGAGAGTCCGTTAGAGACCACGGGATTACTATATTCACTTGTATCAGCATCATTTTGAGAGTTAATTCAGTTTGTGAAGATGCATATTTCCATAAATCTGTATCATTTGGATCCTGACTTAGTTGTGAAGAATCTTATTCTTAAAGTTATAGATCCTAATTATACTTTGTTTTGTGTCAGCCACAGTCTCGAAGAGTAATCTGTCTTTCAGTTCTTGTTCATTCATAGTTCGAAGAGTAATCTGTTTTTTTTTGTTCTTATTTAGTTTTTTTTCTAATTATTATTTAGTAAATCTTAGGTTGCAGAAGGAGACGGTAGGTGACTGAAGGTGTTGCTAGGTGACATGCCTGAAGAAATGCTGGTGGGTGGCATGGCTGAAGCTGTAGGGGGTAGACTGTAGCACCAGTCGAGCAGGGCGGTACTCCAAAGGTGGATGGAAAGCTGATGATAAGGAGAGCTGGAGCTCCTTTTTCATCAACCCTAGGGACTAAATACTGACCATCCCTCTTTGCTGAACTCTTCCAGTGTTTCAGTAACACAGAAAGTAGGCCAGCATGCTCTCCAGTACAAGTACCTCTAACTTTTAACACCAAACTACATGCACATTACACACTTCACTTCCTATTCAAAATTTTACAAAATAAGAAATGGCAACTATCAACCAAGCCTCGGAATCCCGCCGGGGGGAGGGGGGGGGGGGACCATCAAACCTTTACCATCCGCTCCTCTCCCGGTGACGACTAAACAAAATGCCTGGAACCACTGTCTGACTCACTTCATTTCTGTATCATTCGCGGCCTTTCCTCTAACTTTCTCTCTGTTGAGCACCACCTCTCCTCCTCTAAACCTCATCTTCTCTTCCTAACTGTGACTCAACCGTCTGAGACGAATGTTAGCAAACCCTTCTCTGTAACCTCCTACATTCTCTATAGTCTATACTTATTTCAAAGCCAAAGGTGGCTGTTGTTTATATGTGCGCAACAACATAATGTGTTCCTGAACTTGAATCTTCTGCATTCTCTGCTCTCTGGCTTCGGGTATCCTGCCATTCTCTGGCTAAATGTATCTGTGCTGTTTACTTATCCCCTAATACTACTGACTATTAGCTTTCTGCGTTGAGCTGAGCCCTGGCTTATAACTTCTTTTCACTTTCTGAGTTTCTGACCAAACGAAGCGAGATTCTACCAACTGATTCTTGCTGATTAGTCTAAGTAAGATTAATCAAGTCATGACATGGTTTGAAGATTGTGTAAAGTAAGTCCCGTACTAACCGTAACTATGGAGTTTCTTCACTTCCTCACGTTGTCATGAGCAGGCATGCTGAATTAATGGCATGTTGTCTCGAGCAAAAGGCAGTTTTTCATTCATTAATATATATCATTTTTCGTAATATAAGTTTACAATAAGGCACACACATGAGGAGGGAAAACATAAGCATGGAAATGATCACAGGCTCTGCAGGGGAGGAAACAAGCATGAGAGGGGTGGAAGTGTGCTAGGGAAATGCAATAGAGTATCGATACGTGATGACATTCTAGCTCAGAGACACGCCAATAGCACCACTGATTCATTTACTTTTTATTCAGACAGCCACACGAGAGTAAAGAGGCCTGTTTCTCCCTGTATCTGTCTTACCACCAGTCACCTACCAACCCCTTCTTCAGACACCAGTTATCTACCAACATCTTTGGCCATTAGTCAGTTTACAGTCACCTACCAATATCGTCAATAATCAGTCACCTACCAACACCTTCGTCAGCCATTTGTCACATAACAATTTCTTCATCCTTCAGACACCGACCAACATCTCGTCGGCCAAGTCACCCAACATCTTCAGTCATCAGTCGTCTATCACCACCTTCATCAGTAAAGTTTTTTTTTTTTTTTTTTAAGAAAGAAGGAACTAAAGGCCAGGAGCCTGCAAGAGTGTGCTCTAAAAAAACAAAACAAAAAAAAACAAGGCAACAGAGAGCCAAATTCAACATCCGTTCATTTCATTTTGAAGATGCCTGGACACACTGCGTTTGAAAGACTGGAGTTCATAGGCAGTAGGAAATACGGGCAGAGCGAGACAGTTCCAGAGGTGACCTGTTGCACACTTGAAGGACTGGGAGTAACAGTTGATTCTTGCATCAGGGAGTTGGACAGAAAGGGAATGAGGTTTGTTGCTAGACCGGTGGTACGTGCTTGCCGTAATGATGGAGGGATGCAAGCAGACAGTTCAAAGGAGCAATGACCATTGATGTAGCGATAGAAAAGAGATAAAGATGCAAGAATGCGGCGAAGAGACAGAGGTTGAAGGGAGCCAGTAAGAGAAGAAGAGTTGATAAGACGAAAAGTCTTTGGAATCTTGTTGAGAAAAGCTGTATGTGGGGAGCCACCCCACACATGAGAGTTGTACTGTACACAGGGGCGATAAAACCCATTTATAAAGTCAAAAACCGTGCAGGGGCAAGGCACAGAGGCACCTTAGCACACATAATTTTTTAGAAGCGGATTTTACAAGAGAGGTAATATGGTCTTTCCAAGATAAGTCCCGCGAGAATGAAACCCCAAGTATGTTTAAAGATGATGCAGGACTGAGTTGGATATTGCCAAAAATTAAAGGATACTCCTGCAAAAGATTTTGAGGGTTCAAAGATGTCAAAACTGAGTTTCTGATGCATTAAGACCTTTACTCCAGAGATATGAGCCAAGTCAGATATTAGGTGTGCCATGGCCTCATCCCTTGTTTGTTGCAGTATCTGCTGAGATGGATGCTGAGGGAAGCAAATAGAAAGGTGAAGGGTGGAGTCATCAGCGTATGAGTGGATGTATAACTTAGAAGGTCATCAATGAACAAAGGAAGATTTAATGATAGGACAGAGCCCTGAGGAACACAGCTATTGATAGCTCTAGGAGAAGAGCAATGGCCGTCCACAACAGCAGCTATTGAATGACCAGAAAGCTAGAGATGAAGGTCCGGATAGAAGGATAGAAACCGTAAGAGGACAGTTTGGAAATTAAAGATTCATGCCAGACTCAATCGAAAATCTTTGAGAAATCAAGTGCAATGGCAAAGCTTTCGCCGAAGTCCCGAAAAGAGGATGACCAGGAGTCTGAAAGGTAGGTGAGAAGGTCGCCAGTGGAGCTTCCCTGACGGACCCCATATTGACGATCAGAAAGATATTTGCCATTGGAATGGTGCTTTAAAAAAATTTTCTTAAGAATGGGCTCAAAAACTTTTGAAATACAGGATGTTAAAACACTTGGGCAATAGTTGCAGGGCTGGGAATGGTCACACTTCTTTAGGCAGGGTGTAAGCACAGCAGCACAGTTCTTGAGGACAACAGGAGAGACCCCATCAGGCCAATATACCTTGTTATTATTGAGGCCAGTGATGGCCGAAAACACATCAATTGAAGAAATTTTAATGCCAGCCATGAGGAAGTTAAATTGGGAAAGTGATGGAGGAACAGCACCGGAATCGTCTAAGGTGGAATTGGAGGAGAAAGTCTGGACAAAGAGTTCTGCTTTTTCAGTAGAAGAAATAGCTACAGAGCCATTAGAGTGGAAAAGAGGAGGGAAGGATGATGAAGTAAAGTTGTTAGAAAGATTTTTGGCAAAGTGCCAGAAGGAATGGAAAGAATCTGAGTTGGAGATTTCAGAACATTTGGTACGAATGAAATTATTTTTAGAAGAGCGAAGAACAGATTAGCACGATTCCAGGCAGAAACATAAAATAGATGAGAATCACGGATGAGTTTGCTCTGGTACCTTTTGTAAGCCTTCTCCTTGTTGTAGACAGCATTAGAACAAGCGTGATTAAATCTTTTTTTTTTCTTTGCATTAGTCACAGGATATGAGAAAGGAATGTATGCTTCCAAGCTCGAGAGAATAACCTCTGTAATGTGCAAGGCACACCCAGATGGCTCTCGACCATGGAAACAATAATCATTCCAGGCAACACCAAAAAAGTACTGCCTGAGGGCCTCCCAATTAGCAGCTCCAAAGAGCCACAGCCGCCGCTTCAATTTATTTACAAATTTTGGTTATCAAAGCGGACCTGACTGTAGGTCCGTTTGTGCATCTCACCCTAGGACTGTTAAGATGCCATTGGTAATTACACATCTGGAGTCCTGAACTAACAAAGCAAGACTTGAAACGAGAGCAGAGACCGAGGACAAGATGGCGAGATGAGGTGCAAGAGGATGTGGGGGAGGTGGTGCGTCGTGGAAGAAGTCGTTCCTGAGTAGGGACGTAAATGCCTGGAGGTCCATTTTTTCGAGGCCTCCCTTCACGGAATGCGGCGTCAGGGAACAGATAAATAGGTAGATAGATAGATAAATCAAATAGATAGATTAGGCAGATATAGACAGATTGATAGATTAAATAGACAAATCAGACAGATATAGAGAAAGATAAAAGATAGATTAGACAGATATAGATGGATAGGTAGATTAAATAGATTAGATAAATATATAGATAGTTAGATTTTTTAATGTGTCCGACTCTTGGCATAGGCTTGACAGCCTGCTTCCAAGGCCCAGTAGTTCTCCTACATACCGCACACCTCCACATGTCACCATTTTGGCGCTAACACCCACCGTCCATATTGAATACATGCTAGGGCTGTCTCATACAGGACTGGTGTATTGGTATTTGCGGGGGTATTTTCACGAAATGTCTGCGGGTCTTCTGGTAGATCAGTAAAGCCTGATTTTATAAAATTCAAATCCTTAAACTGTTCCCTGGCCACCTCACTGCCGACTGAGCCACCACCTCCCCATGAAATAGATTAGACAGATGTGGATGGACAGATAGACAGACAGGTAGGTAGGTAGGCAGGTACGTAGATAAGATAGATAGTTAGAAACAGACGGCAAACAGACAGACAAATTGATAAATAGACAGACTGATAGATAGATAGATAAGAAGAGATAGACTCGCCCGTTTGAATATTAGTGACTATCTCTGCAATATTTCGACATACTCGGGCACGGTTCAGAGCCAATGGAAATGGAGTACTGAGCTCGACTGTACAGCGCATCACAACCCCCTGAGAGCATGGCGGGGGCGTGTGTCCCTCCCACACCCAAAAGCATCACAGCGCTGACCACACTCAACATTCCGCCGCCCCACACCAACCACCGGCGTATATGACTCTGGGGGAGGCTTTGTTAATATCACCCTCGGTACTGTTTTCCCTGTACGCTACCTATCAATCCATCACCTCTTTATCTCTCTATATATCTTTGTGTCTATCTGTCAGCCGTCTGCCTAACTATCTCTGTTTTAGCAACTGTTTAATTTACCAGTTAGACTCACTACTTAGTCAGGCAAGCAGGCAGTTACCCAGTCCATTTATCTACCTAACTATCTGTGTCTACTTGACTGTTACCTGACGCAGCAACCAGTGAGGGGTGACCTCGACAAAGGAACCTCCAGGTGTTTCTGTCCCTACTCGCCAATGACCCTTTTTCCCTCGCGACACCAACCTGTATATCTCATCCTTGATCTAGGTACCTCTCTCCTTCCCCTTCCCCTCCCAAGCACTTCACACACACACACAC
>JAGKTI010029340.1:0-12685 GCA_018397915.1 Birgus latro | reverse complement strand
CAGATGGGTGGATGAAGATACACTAGTATAGCTACACAGCTGAATGGTGAACGAAGTGGAGAGGGGGGTGGATGTCAGGTGAGGTGTATCAGCTGGCGGGAGACGACGATGACGTCAGCGGCAGCCGGGCGTGGTGGATGAGACTAGGTGTGAATACGGCTTGTAGTAGGTATGTAAGATGAGTCTTGGATGAGGTGGAGCGTCGCGCTGGGCTTGAGCCGATACCTGAATAGGAGGGTGGAGGGGCGTGGCGGTGGTTGTTTAATCGGAAGCAGATGGGAGGCACTCGGGGGTGGACAAATGTCGCCACAGTCAGATGCAAAGCTGGCGAGTGGCAGATGTGGCAGAGGGCAGTGACGTGGCAGATGCAGAGAGTGAACGGCAGACACTGGAGAGGGCCACCGGCAGATGAACAGGTGTTGGAACAGGTGCTTGAACAGGTGTCAGAACAGGTGCCTGAACAGGTGCTGAGGGCTGCGGCGGCGTCGATTGTCGCAGCCTGTATGGGGTTGCGGACGATGTAGAGAACGGCACTGGGGAGGGGTATTGGATACCTGTATGCAGAGCCGGTATTACGCCACGAGAGTGAGGGCGAGAGGGCGAGGCTGTGAGAGGTGGGGCACCTAGTAGTTGTCGGTGGCACTAAAACACTGTAGGAGGCGTTTGGAAACGAGGAACGATCACCGCTGCTACCAAAAATGTAACACCCCTCTCTTGATGGTTGAAGGAAAGTCCTGGAGTAAGTATTAACGCTTTTTCATGAGGAGCACAGAAATATAGGTGTTGCCTCCAAGATTGTCAGCCCTCGACTGGACTAGAGTCGAAACATATGGAGCTGTTTGGCTATTCGTGCCTGGGAAGCGCTGCTTACGCTGCGATTCTGGATACAGTGGGGGTGGGGGGATACAGTGGGGGGTATACAGTGAGGGAGGCATAATACATACACATATACATATAAGGGGAATGGTACAGTGCTTATTCAGTTCCACTAATGGTGGGAGGTACACCATACTTTGCAATTTTTCTTTGGCCTTCTTAAACCCATGCCTCATTTCATTGCGAGTTGGAATGCAAGTGGTTGGTAACTCCCGTCTTGATCGCAGCAGGGCTTGACGTGGGGGAACTTACGTTGTCTATCGGATCTCTCCACTCTGTTCAGAAGGAATCAAGGACTGAGATGGCTGAAAATATCAAAAAAGAATTCCAGCCACAAACACCCTTGATTCTCCATTTTCATATAAAGCTCTTGCCCAACATCGATGGAAGTGGCTGCAGTGATCGCCTGGCGATTGTTGTTATAGGGATTGGTACGGAGAAGATCGTGGCGATCCCTAAGATCCCTGCTGGAACGGGCGAAGCAATGGGAGCGGCAGTGGTAAGGACTTTAGATGAATGGCCGGAAGTGATGCCCTGGATTGCAGGGCTCTGTTTTGATACTACAACGTCTAACACCGGGATTCACAGCGGAGCCTGCTTTGTCACTGGAAGAGGTCACCAAGTCTCGCTGTTGTTCTTGGCATGCAGGCACCACGTATGTGAACTCATAGTGGCAAGGATCTTTGACCTCCTCTCTTCTTCTGGTCCTGAAATTCCTCTCTTCGGTCGATTCAATGAGTTCTGGAACAAAATTGACACAGATTCCTTCGATCCTTATGATGATGACCTAGATGAAAAATCGCACTCATGGACTGCCAACAGAGCCGAGGACATTGAACACTTCATACTCAGCCACATGATTCGTGCGCATCCTCTTGATCACTAACTTGAGCTCCTCCAACTGTCTTTGGCTTTCCTCGGCAAAAACCCCGCATGTATGACCTTTCACCGTCAAGGTACCTATCACAGAGCACGTTGGATGGCCAAAGGCCTTTACTCCCCCAAGATCTTCCTTTTCAGAAATCAGCTGAAGGATGCAGCCTTCTTCCCCTTCACATGGCATCAAAAGGAGGCCATCAAACGCATTTGTGTTTCCTCGTCACCACCTATGCGATGCACTGGGTTGAAGCCCCAAATGCTGTCGATGCTCCAATCAGTGACCTTAATTTGCTGAAGAAGCTTGAAGAATTCAAAAAGGTGGATTCCACTGTAGCAAAGAAGGCACTGGACAAAGTCAAAGACCACCTCTGGTACCTCAGTGAGGACCTGGCCTAGGCAAAGTCTCTGCTGAGGAAAAGCAGGAAATGCTGATAAATATGACCACACCATTGCCGGGGAAAAAGGGTCTGCGCCGTTTGAACATGAAGACGATTGATAAGGCATCATATCTGAGAATCTCTAAGTTTGTCACCCAGAAATCGAAAACCTCTTTCAGTGTTTGAAGCTGGATACTCCGACAAGCATCAATGACCTTTGACCCATTCCTGATGTCATGGTCCACCTCAAAGTGGTCAATAACGCTGCTGAGCAGGCAGTCAAACTGGGAATGGACTACAACAGTGGTCTGATTAAGAATGAAGAACGACAGCTGATCTTCCATGTTGTGCAGCACCCCAGAGCCCTCTACGAGTCGACCAAAAAATCCCACATATAATAAACTGATTATGCTTGTTGTATAGCTCAAAAATATTGTTTCTTTTTGTACCACATTCTTTATTTTTACCTTTCTTCACCATATCCTTCACGTACTCAGATCAGTTAGATTTACAGAATGCAGGGGGTAGTGAGGCACGACTTTGCATTGATAAATAACCATAAATTTTTGCTTGAATGCTTTGTTTGTAAAGTGGAATCGATTGCATAGTTTACCCACCTAAATGTAAAAAAAAAATCTCCCCTAAAAGTGTTGAACACCCTATAATGGATTACGAAATTTTGCTTTTGATGTGCATTGATCATATTTCCTTATTTCATACCCTGGAACACATGCTAGGGCTGTCTCATACAGGAATGATATATTGATATTAGTGTGGGTGTTTTTACGACATATCGGCGAGTCCTACGGTAGATTAGAAAATTCTACTTCAGTGAGATTCAAATTATTTACATTGTTCCCTGCCCAACACAGGTTTAAAACCCGCATCCAATGAAACCGTAGACCACCTCTCTACTGACTCGTCCTAAAATTATCATGTCTCTATCAAGAATGCTGACTTGTAAAAACTGATTAGCATAGAAGACAGTATGATGCTTGTCACAAAAAAGTGCTGTGGGGAGGTGAAGATTCGTAGTAGCCTGTTTCTGCCACTAACCTGCGTGATATAAGTTGCAAAAGGACGGAAATCTAGGCCAGGTTTGAGTAAAAAGAGTAGATTATCATTTTTTCTTTTCAATCCAGTGTGCAAGGAGAAAGGCAGAAGGAAACGGCAAATCTTTTATTGCAGGATGAAGAACTGATGGAGAGATTTCAGATGCATAGACAGATAGAGGAATTTAGTATGGAATGGCTGACCACCACTAGCCTTGTCTAATTAAAAATGATAAAGCAGAAGGAAACAGTTTAGCTTTTATTGGAGGATGAAGGATAGACGGGGAGATTTTAGAAGCAATAGTAGGGAAAGAAATGCTGTATGGCATGGCTGATTACCTCGCTCGGACAGAGGTCGAGGAGGTTATGTTTTTGGTGGAGTTTGTTTTGTTTTTTGTTAGTTTTAATGTTTGTTTCTTTGTTCGTTAGCAATAATACGGAAAAACGGCTGAATGAAATTACATGAAACTTCAGGATATATGGAAACTGATACTCAATGAAAGTAATTAAATAATGGAGGTAACTGAGTGACCCTGAAAGGTCAAAATCAAGATCACAGATTTTCGGAGGGCAATAACTTGAAAACGGTTGAAGATAGAGATATTTACTATTAGGGACATACAGGAACTCGTAATATGGGCTTTCATTTGGCACCAAGACCTTTGACCTCAAATGAACTGAAATGTCAAACTCAAGGTCACGGATATACAGGAGGTTATAACTCGAAACTCGTTGAAGATAGAAATATTTACCAGTACCAAGATATAGGATGTCTCATATGGGCTTCCATTTGGCAGCATGACTTTTGACCTTCAGTGACCCTGAAAGGTCAAATGCAAGATCAAATGCGTTGCAAGCCACAGCTCAGGCTGTGCTGGCCATGCATCACCATAAACAACTTGACCGCAACGCAGACTTACGCATGGCACTACGCAGAGACGAAGACAGTTTTTTTTTTTTTTCTAGATGATGCCCTGGGTGTTTATCTTCAGGTTTATAATAAGCAAAAACTAAAATAAAACAAATCCCCTTCATTTTTTGCACACCACGGGCTGGGATAAAATAAAAGGTAATTGGGGAATCGATTGGGTTAAGGAAAAAGAGGTAAATATTACAGTCACACCCGAAATCAAGTATTTCTTGATAGTATGTTCTTTTTATTTCATTCATCAAATTATGTACAATATAAACTTGAAAAATTGCACCAAAGTCCTCCAAAAACGTCCTGTGAGATTTCGTTGCATACAGATTGGGATGTAGAGGGAAAAACTCTTTTGTAACAGTAATTCAGTTGAGGTAATTACCTGTCCAAGCCCCGGAGGGGCTGTAGGCCCCAAGAATGTAAAAACAAATATCGGTTAAAAAAATCGTTTTTTGCCATAACTCTTCAAATTCATCATATTGACGTGAAACCAAAACCTAAATGTCTCGTAGCGATGGCCGAAGGCGGTTGTGGATAAATAACTTCAGGGAAGATTTAATATAATTTGGAGTGATCTTAGTTTTTATTGTCATCAATGGAAGATCAAAATTGACTTAGTGCGTATAACACAAGAGCGGTTGTATGCTAGATAACTCTAGGGGCTCTCCTCTGCCTCTTCTATATAGTGTGTTGCGCCTCTCCCCTCTCTCGTCAATCTGCCTCTCGTCCTGTCTTCTCTGGTCTCAGGAAAAGGCTCGTCACGTGGACTGTGCGTGCCCCAGAACCTTCTAGAACACTGTATGTGTGTATGTATGTATGTATGTGTCAGCTTCCCACGGTAGAAAAGTGCCAAGTCTGTAACTTCCTTGGCTGATCAGGTATCACCTTGCAATATCTCCAATTCCTTATCTCTCTCGCTTTCTCTAGCCTCCTATAATATACAAGTTATATATGCTAGAGTTTACTAATACTTAAGAATTACGACAAATGTGCATCTTTCAAATCTGCATCCTATAACATGCCTCATTACATCATGGGGGTTACCCCTCCAGTTATCGGTAGGGGAGTCAGTGTCATGTGGGTTGGGCGTACAATTTCAAGTGGGCTTAAAATAGTCAGCTTTCACCCAGTTTACTCCAAATTTGATATGTGGCATCTTTGACCAGATTGTCAGGGGGAAAATGAAAATGTGTGTATGGACACTAGGAATAACTATCGAGTCGATTATCACGAGAGAATCGACTCGTGAAATCAAGTGGTGATTTCACTTTTATGCTGGCTTACTTCGCCAATTCTCTGGAGTCGAGAATTTATAGGCTTTCTCAACATTACACATCAGAGACTAAACGCTCAAGATTGCTGTATTACTGTACTGTTGGCATCTGAGAAAGTCAGTTCACCTCTTAACATTCAAAAAATAATAATAATAATAATAAACAGGATCTTGGCTGAGCCAAACTCCTAGCTGGCACAACGGATTTAAGAATTAATACCAAGAGCTGGCCTAAGTACCAGTCGTGATTAATATAAGGAGTTGTGCTAACTTGGAGTAGCAAAAGTGTACTAAATATGTGGGGAAATCAAACACGACTGTTACATTTAACAAAGCTCAACGGATTTAAGAATTAATACCAAGAGCTGGCCTAAGTACCAGTCGTGATTAATATAAGGAGTTGTGCTAACTTGGAGTAACAAAAGTGTACTAAATATGTGGGGAAATCAAACACGACTGTTGCATTTAACAAAGCTCAAGAAAACGAACTGTAAATTTATTAATTACAAACAAAAAAGGTTACATGAATCTATTCAAAATTAAAGAAAGGGAAATGCACTCACACAAGCACTCAGACAAATAACTAAATAAAGCACTGAGCTAAATAACTAAATAACCTTAAACCTAGAAAAAAACAAAAGAAATACTAATCAGTAGAGATGAGACCGCCACTAATACAGTCGATCACCAGGCTGGTGGGAGCTTCGGGAAATCACGCCGATACAGCCGAGAGACTTTCGAGAACGCTAAAAAAAAGACCCGCTCGGGCTTTGCACACAGCACTTCCTCTCTCCGAGACTGTCATTGGGACGACTGACTCGATGCTTGATCTAAACAGAGGCATCGTGTGAAAAGGGCGTGGCCACTAACGGCCAAGGAGGCAAGTGCAAAGAAACGACAATTCAGAAATTATCGCTCAGAGCAATGCACTGTCTGTACATAAAGACAGTCACTCGTGAAAGAATGACGAAAGTTTTGACAATTTGCTGCAAATACAAGTACATGAGTGGACTGTTAAGAGATTGAGCGAAATCTCATTCATTTCAGAACTATTAGTCACTCCCGCAAAATCCATCGATGTCACGATTTACGATACACAATTTCACAATGTAGGACATTCGTGACATTACGCCCCTGGAAAATGTAATTTTTCCATGGAAAAATTTAACAATATATATATACTGTATATACACCCCAGCTCAGTCACACAAGATTCACACTGTGGTGTGTGTACTATCCTGCTACAGGAGAAAGCACTGTCGCCTATGAGCATAAAAACCTCGTATTTACGTTAAGAGAAGCAAGATTGAGGGAAAAACTCCGTGACGATGGTGAAAAATCCTGTACTCAGGTCAAACTGAGTGAAAGTTCGCTATATTTACATTGACAACTAATTGTTATGTAGCGTGGTGTATGTGATACATGGTGTAGGTGTAACAGTTGTAGTGTAACTGTACCTATGTGTAAAGCAATAATGATAAAAATTAATGCAATAATAAAGGCGACGAGGGCAGAGGAGAAGAGGTGGCAGCGTGTGGCAGAGACAATCATTGGACCTGTGTCACGAATTTTCTACATCGTAAAATTATGTAAAGTAAATTGTGACATCGAGTGATTTTGCAGGAGGAATGAATTATTATGAAATGTACGATGTTTCGCTCGTTCTCTCAAACCGTCCGCTCGCTTACTTATATTCGCATCAAGTTGTCAAAACTTTCGTCATTCTTTTGCGAGTGATTGTTTTTGTGTGCGGGTGGTGCATTCCTCTGAGCAATAATTTCTGAATTATCGCTCCCGCTCTGGGCCGTTACGCCGGCCACACCCCTTTCTCACACTCTGCACGTCGGGTACTAAAAATCAGAGCTTAGTCTGACTGTAGACACGGTGCATTGTGGAACGCCTTGCAAGGCTTGAGTAATTTCTTAGCGATTTCAGATCTCAGCTTGTATTGGCGTGTATCCTGAAAGCTCCCACCAATCCTTGGTGATCGTCACAGCAGCTCGGTCTCATCTATACCGATTAGTATTTTCTTGTTTTCCTAGGCTCAAGTTTTGAGATATTTAGTTGTTTGTCTGAGTGTTTGAGTGAGTGCATTTCCCTTTCTTTGATTTGAATTGGAGTCATGTAACGTAAATTTATTTGCTTGTATTCAATAAATTTACAGTTCGTTTTCTTGAGCTTTGTTAAATGTAACAGTCGTGTTTAATTTTCCCACATATTTAATATAGTTTTGCTACTCCACGTTAGCACAACTCTTTGTATTAAATCACGACTGGTACTTAGGCCAGCTTTTGGCATTAATTCTTAAATCCGTTGTGCTAGCTAGGAGTTTGGCTCAGCCAAGATCCTGTTTATCTTTATTATTATCATTTTTGAATGTTAAGGGGAGAAACTAACTTTCTCAGAGGCCAACGGTACAATATTACAGCCTACTTGAGCGTCTAGTCTCTGCTGTGTACCATTGAGAAAGTCTATAAATTCTTGCAGTGTACCGTTGAGAAAGTCTATAAATTCTCGAGTCTAGAGAATTGGCGAAGTAAGCCAGCATAAAGTGAAATCGCTACTTGATTTCACGAGCCTACTCTCTCGTAGTAAATGACTCGATAGTCATTCTTAGCACACATAGCTATATATTGTATACTCGAATTATACAATATCACATTATCCTCGTGAATTATCACATTTTCATTTGAAATACTTAAAATTCCCCTGACAACCTGCACATCAAAACTGCTTCACCCACTAACTGTACCTGTGAAATGAGTCAAGGTGGAGCATCAATAGTGTCAGTGTGACACTTTGTATTAAATGACAATTACCATCCACCCAGCAGTCAATCCATATACAAGAGAAAGTACACTTTAGCTGAAAATCAATTGACAGCAAGAGTTACGTACATTTGAGGTCGCCGTTATTTTCTTAATACTTGCCCTTTTTAACCTATACTTACGGCTAATAAAGGGCTCGTTGTCGGTGTCCTCGGTTGGTATCGCCGCGACTGCCCGTTTGTCATCGGTGTCATCGGTTGGGATCGCCGTGACTGCGCACTTATAGCTATACTTACTGTTAACAAAGGGCTCGTCGTTGGTGTCCGCGGCCGGGATCGCCACAACTGACCGTTCATCATCAGTGTCCACGGTTGGGATCGCCGCAACTATGCACTTATAGCTAATAAAGGTAAGTCGAGAATCCCTATGCAAACTTGGGCAGGTCACATTTAAACACCCTGTGTGGGTGTGAACACTCTTGTGGATTTTGTGTATTCTCCGGTAAATCCTCAGAGAGGCCCACAGCTCAAGACACACCACAAGGTAATTCAAACACAGCCTCAGATTGCCTCTGCGGGGGTCTCGAACTTCCCCCTTAACCTACGGTACATACAGTATGTACAAGCCCTGCATTTACAACTAATATGGGCTCGTCGTCGGGGATCACCGCGACTGCCCGTCATTCATCATCGGTGTCCACGGTTGGGATCGCCGTGACTGTGGGCTTATAACCTATGGTACATATGTATGTACAGACTCTAGACATATTATGTCCTGTGGGGCCAACGAGCTAGACGTCAGATCTGCACCCACATTACCACTGCCCTCTCTCTCACATGCCTCAGAGATTATGGGTGTGGATTCAAATGGCGCAGGAAGGAAACGTTCCTGAATGGTGGTACATCGACACACATTACAGGAGTGCACAAAATTATCTATTTCCTGTCCTATTCCCGGCCAGAAAAAGTCAGCACGGATACGGCCTTGGATTTTCTTTTTGCCCATATGACATCTTGACGCTGAACAATTACCCCATTCTAATACTGCTTGGTTGTACTTCGCGGGAACAACAAACTGCAGTCGAACCTCGCCCTTGAGTGTTCGTGACTCACGGTAGAGCCGTCCTTGTTTGCGAAGGAACCTGGCTCATCCACCCGTAAATACTTGATCACTTTACCCTTTTGTTTCTTCCGCACAACAGCATGTGTTGGGTCAGGCTGTTGTTCTTGGACGACATCTTGACTACAAACCAGATCTTGCGGCAATGCAATGGCCACCGGGCGACACGATTTGGAGCCATGGCCATGGCTTGTGTTACTGCAGCCGAAGTCTGAGTAGTGACATCTATGGTGCAACTAGACTTGGCACCTGGTATGTTACCTATAATGAGGTCATACATAGGTTCTTGCATGACAACTGCAACTGTTGAACCTATGTAAAAGGGAGGTGCTACCTGGATACGTGCCTCAGGGAACAATCTCACTGATCCATCAATAAGCTGAGCTTGGATCTGTCTGCCTGTATATTCTTCAGGACGAACAAGACTCTACCTGACAGTGCAACCTAAGGAACCATTGTCCCTCAGAACATTTATAGAAACACCTCCCACAAACCCTGGCTGAGCAAAGAAGGCACTGTTACCTGTGGGAGGGCCTGTGGAGGAAGCGGCCAGCCATTGATAAGGCTGCATGGCACACAACTCTTCAAACGTGACGAGACTAAATGCCTTAGGGGTCGTACCCGAACTAGGTGCACGAGGAGTCGTACTTTGACTAGGTGCGTGAGGAGTCATACCCGAACTAGGTGCACGAGGAGTTGTACTCACCATCTGGGGAGCAGGAGCACTGACGGCCTGTGGAGGAGAGTTCACCATCTGAGGGGGACTAGTGAAGTGTGAAGGAGGAGCTGTGCTGGTGGGGACGGCACTATCATGCTACTGTTGGGGAATGAAGGCTGTGTTTGCCTCCTGCTACCGATACACTGGGGTTGGTGCTGAAAAGGTTTGTCCCGGTTGTTGATTGCGTGGCTGATACTGCTGCTGGTTAGGGTACTTGTTGTACCTCTTCCAGTCAGGTTTCTGTGTATTCTGCCCCTGGTCCTTCTGCGATTTGCTTGGACCATGACCATTATTCTGAGAATGGCCGTGATGCTGGGGTTCAGTCTGCGATTGCTTACCAGACTTAGCAGTATATGTCCTACGAGTTTGGTACCCGTACGCAGTAAAGAAAGCATCAGCCTTTTCCACCATTTAGTTTGCATCCTTCACTTTGCACATCTTGAGCTGGGCCATAAGCTCAGCAGGTCACGACTTTTCCAGCTGTGTGAGCACAAGGTTGATTATTCCTTCTCGCGTGCTAGGAGTCTCGTCCTTCTCCGTCCACTCGCCTATGTATGCCGTGAGATGGTCAAGGAACTGTACAGCTGTCTCCTTTTCCTGGAGATGCGCCTTCACGAAGTGATTCCTAGCATCATCAACGGTAAGACCGTATGCTTTGATAAGTGCAGTCTTCATCATCTCTGACGTGAGATTATCGACGCAAATTCCGCGGAGAATGTCGAGGGCAGGGCCCTGAAACAGGCTAAGGAACTGAAGCTGCTTAGCTGCCTCATCCAGATCATACAGCTGTGCCATGTCTTCGAAACGAGCTATGAATGGCTCGATTCGCTCGCCTTCCTTGCAAGAAGGAAGCTTGAGGCATGGAGTTGCTAGAACAGGTGCTGGGAGAGCACTCGTGGAGCTTGGGTTGGCTGTACCCAATGTGCTTGAAGCCAAGGAGTCTCGCTTCAGCTTCAGCACTTCAAGCTCGTGTTTACGTTCTCTTTCACGTTCCTCGCGCTCGGCACGCTCGTGTTCACGTTCTTTCTCACGTTCCTCGTGCTTACTCTCTTTCTGACGTTCCTTGCGCTCACGTTCTTTTTCATGTTCCTTGCGCTCATATTCACGCTGTTCTTTTTCATGCTTGCGCTGAATTTTCCACTCTTCACGGGTGGCATTCTCGCGGTGGTGCTCGTAATTGCAGCGCAACAGGACATAATCTCTAATTTCCTGGGGGTTAGTAAGCCTCATATCCTTGGCTTTCTGTAGGTATGTACTGGTTTCCATGATGCTCAGATTGAAACTGAGTGAAGACTGAGACTGATATGCTGGCTGGTGTACAGCAGTCTGCCTAACTAAGAGTGAGTGAGTGATTCCGGTAATAATTTCAAAGCTAGGAGTTTATATCCTGGCTAGGTTGCCAGATGTCAGGGGGAAAATGAAAATGTGTGGATGGACACTAGGAATAACTATCGAGTTGATAATCACGAGAGAATCGACTCGTGAAATCAAGTGGCGATTTCACTTTTATGCTGGCTTACTTCGCCGACTCTCTGGAGTCGAGAATTTATAGACTTTCTCAACAGTACACAGCAGAGACTAAACGCTTGAGAGGGCTGTATTACTGTACTGTTGGCCTCTGAGAGAGTGTTCATCCCTTAACATTCAAATAATAATAATAATAATAACCAGGATCTTGGCTGAGCCAAACTCCTAGCTAGCACAACGGATTTAAGAATTAATACCAAGAGCTGGTCTAAGAACCAGTCGTGATTAATATAAGGAGTTGTGCTAACTTGGAGTAGCAAAAATGTACTGAAAATGTGGGGAAATCAAACACGACTGTTACATTTAACAAAGCTCAAGAAAACGAACTGTAAATTTATTAATTACAAGAAAATAAATTTATGTTACATGAATCTATTCAAAATCAAAGAAAGGGAAATGCACTCACTCAAGCACTCAGACAAATAACTAAATAAAGCACTGAGCTAAATAACTAAAGAACTTTAAACCTAGGAAAAACAAAAGAAATACTAATCAGTATAGATGAGACCGCCGCTAATACAGTCGATCACCAGGCTGGTGGGAGGTTCTGGAATTCACGCCAATACAGCCGAGACTTCTGTGATTGCAAAAAAAACAAGACCTGCTCGAGCTTTGCGCACAGCACTTTCTCTCTTCGAGACTCACTGGGACGACTGACTCGATGCTTGATCTAAACAGAGGCATCGTGTGAAAAGGGCGTGTGGTCCCTAACGGCCAGGGAGGCAAGTGCAAAGAAACGACAGTTCAGAAATTATCGCTCAGAGGAATGCACTGTCTGTACATAAAGACAGCCACTCACGAAAGAATGACGAAAGTTTTGAAAATCTGATGCAAATACAAGTACACGAGTGGACGGTTAAGAGATTGAGCAAAATCTCATGCATTTCAGAAATATTTGTCGCTCCCGCAAAATCAGTCGTTGTCAGGATTTACGATACACAATTTCACGATGTAGGAAATTCGTGACACAGATATCCTGTTGTGTTTAGATGTCAGCACTAAAATGACTGCCGGGGATGGGTTTGCAGAGCCTTGGAACCGCGTCTTGGGGCCCAGTTACGTGACAGTGGATTGCTCTCACGTATCTTTGCTCAAACATACTGATGTAAATATTCTTTGTCATGAACATCTGTAAGCATTTTATTTGTCTTTATACTTTGTCATTCAAGTGTTC